>BHFT01020895.1:0-48151 GCA_004320025.1 Laticauda laticaudata
TATGCAAGTTTGTTTTATGGCTGGCCTGATGTTCCCTTTGGGCTTTTTCCTTTCTGGGTGACACCACTGTCCTCATTAAGTTCCCTTTCTACACTAGCATCAGTAAATTAACTAATTAATGACTGAATGAATGAGTCTGTGGAAAATTACATCCTGTGTTACTGTATATATGAGTCATTTTCAGAGGCAACTTCAGTCGCTAACATATGGACTTGTTTCACAACTGCTGCCAAACTCCTGTGTAGAAATTGTAAGTGTTGTGCAAAATACTCTCACTAATGCTTATGATGCTGCTATTCCCCTGTAGTTATAGCAATCGACCAAGCTGGGAAGGCTGGTGTTTTGGAATAGATCATACTGATTTGCAACTGTTTAGAGCAACACAGTCCAAGAATAAATATACTGCCATTTTTTGATTCTCTCCAAACCCCNACCCCCCCCCCCCCCCATCATTACATGAAAATGGCAGTTCAGTTTTTGCCATATAAGAAGGATGGCTTCTGACTCACAAAGGGAAGCTAATCTGCAAGTATACTAAACATTGCATTGGTAAAAAACAATGATGCACAAGTCACATGCCATCAATTCAATTTTTACAATCCCCAGAACACCCTCATGGTACTACAGTAAAACAGCAGTTCCCAGAGGCATGGATTTTGCCCATTTTTTTTTTCATTATTAAATCCTATACCATATACACACTGTACTCTAGGAGAATTAAATGCATCTATTTCCTCTAAATCTACTCCATAGGCCCCAAAATTAGAAATTGTTTTAAAATGTCAGACATGGCTATTCAAATATCGTCACATTCTTTCTTCCTGTAATGGAAAAAAACCCTGTGTTGCACCAGGGCCACAACAGTTTAGTACAAAAGGATACATACCAATTTGCAGATAGTATGTGATAAACCTGGAAGCCAAGAGTAGTTTCAACTAAAAATGGGAAGGTAATACTGTTTTTTATTCATTTACTAGCCAATAATCCAGCATTGCCCAGGTACTTATTTATCCCAATCCTGTATTAGACAGGAAAATCCTGTAGTCAGGACTCACGCTGTTGTACTGTCTCTCACACAGTGTCGCAAGGCTTCTATTCCCCTCTTGGAAGTTTCTTGTCTATGCTGGTGTTCCTTTTTTGTATTGCACTTGGCCAATTGCCTGATGTTTCCTTGGAGGGCTGAGAGGGAGCCCCCTTGTGGAGTACTGTGAAGCCGTTACAATGGCATACAGTAAACAGTAGAAGCCATTTTAAAGTGTGTGCACACACCTTGAGGGGTGTTAAGGGTGTCTTACTGCCACAGTATTTGTTTCCAGAGGGTAAGTCATCTCCAAGTTTGGTTGAAATTGCTCAAGGCATTCCAGAGTTATGCTGGATACACACACACACACACACACACACACACATTTTTATATATATAGGCAGGGGTGAGATTCAACTGGTATAACAACCAGTTCAGTGAGACCACATGTGCTCCACATTTTAAAAAGTTAATACTTACCTTCAATTGCAGCTAGAGAAAGCAGCTGAGGTATGGCAAATCACTTTACCACGCGAATCAGCTGTGCTCTTAACAAAAAGAGATAAAAGACAGGAAAGAGCAGGGGCAGGCAGGCAGGCCCACATGCTCATCAAAGCAAACCAGTTCGGAATCACCTGATTGTCAGAACAAGGGGTGAATCCTACCTTTGTAAATAGATATTTGTTAAATTATTGATTATAAACATTCAACTATACTAATTGAATTAATTATTCATTTGAAAAAAAAACATACCTCCTGAAGTCTTTGGAGAGACAATTAATCATAAAAGTGCAGCCTACTAAAAATGGAAAAAATATGACATTTGGTCACTTTTTTTTTCATATAAGAAGCAAGGTTGTTTCTGTAGTATGCCTGCCCTTTCCTCTTAGCTGGTTCTGCTGCATAAGTACTTAAATGATCAAACATGTTTGATTAACTTCTTCCATCAGTCTATGGAAGGAGCTATTAGCCATATTTCAAGAGTACAATTAATGGGTAAACCAAGCACAAATAATCTTTTAAGTTCTTTGATTCAAGGATCTTATGTATTTATTTACTTATGGCATTTGAATATGACCCAATTAACTTTGTCTTTTAGATGATTAACAATAAAAGCTATTACAAAAGTCAATCAGCAGAGCTCTAAAAGTCATTCCCTCCTCATAAGGGATGGAAAAATTGGTCGGCTATGTTAGATTCACATATAATAAATTAAGTTACTAAATCTCTCCATTTAAATTAAACAAAAGTATGAAAGTTTACAATAATTTTCATATGTATTTCTCCCTAATATATTATAACATATCCTAATCTATAGATTTTTAGCAACTTTTCCTAAGAAATACATATATTTTAAATAAATCTTCCTTAAAAACATACCTCTTTGTTTATTTCGTTATTCAAAGAAAAGTAGAGTCTGAAAGATTTCTGTGCTCCAGAGTACTTATTCATTTGGAAAGTCTGGATTAAATTAAATTTCTTAAAGAAACTTAACTATATTAAATGATAATGGAATTGTTCCTTTTTTCTAATTGTGTCCATCAGTATTCTACTACAGATATAAATTTGACTAGAAATTAATGGCAAATTGGTGTTTTTGTCTTAATAAAATAGGGCATACATCAGAAATGTAATTCCATTTTTTTATTACTAGTTCTGTGGGTGTGGCAGGGGAAGGATACTCTAAAACCTCCAGTCAGAGGTGGTATTTGCCAGTTCTCCGAACTACTCAAAATTTCCACTACTGGTTCTCCAGAACTGGTCAGAACCTGCTAAATACCACCTCCGACATACACACAGTGTACTGGATTGAACCCCATTGTTCCTACTTGGTTTCTCTAAAACCCAGCCATAATTTAATTGATTCTAAGCCACTTCCCTTCAGTAATGCTGTCACAAGCCACTTTGAAGACCCAGATCAAAATCTTCAATAAACATCAAATACAATCCTTCCTCTAGCTTTCCATATTTCCTAGTTTGCTGTTTCAGCCTCTGATCTGCACCCCATATTTCACTGGGTTGGGATATATTTTCTTAATGGGTTTGCATCAAGATCCAGAGGAAGGGTTCTATTAGAAAGAGAAAAGGTAGAAAGAGAAATGAGGCCGACCTTCTCTTCTTTTTAAAAGGTCACCTCAGCAGTGAACCGTCTGCTGCTTTTGGCTCCTCAGAATTTTTGCAGCCTTCAGGTGTCCCTTAGTCATCTACCAGGGTTTTCTTTAACACCTCTGTGTCTGAAGCTCTTGGAATGGGAATTCCAACCCCCTCAATCACTACAGGCCATATTGTGCCACAGAGGGGCACTCTGAGTTCCTGAGGTCTTCCTTCAACAAGTAGCCACAACTGTAAACTAGTTCTGTGAAATGATTAGAAAAGGGCAGTGTCAGCTGACTACTCTTAGGAAATTTGGAGTGCTAGCAGGTTTCACACATATTTTCAAAATTCACCAATGATATAGTATTTTGAATATTATGGAATTAGTTGTGCCAGCTATGCAGTTGGGCAGCTGCAACAGCCCAAAGAAAGATTCTATTACTTTATTACTACTTCAAGACTAGGTTAGTATGGATTATGCAGTCCTAATAGAGGATCCCTGACTTTTCCAGGAGCAAGTTCTGGGTTTCATTTATGTATTGTAGTTTTACTCTCTGACATGCAGTAAGAGGACATCTGGTTTTGCTTCTAAGCTTCTGGGTGAAAATAAGGAGAAGTAATTGGTTAATTAAAAAGTTTTAACCAATATATACTTTGTATTGGATTTGCACTATTGGTCTCAAAGGACTTATTGTAGGAAATAGCCCTTCACTAATTGAAGGGGATAGGAGGAAAGCCACACACTCTGTTTTAATGAGGAGAAACATGGGATTGAATCTGCCTTATAACTACTGAATCTAAGAGTGCAACCACAGTCACCTTCTTTGGCATCTTTAGTTTGACATTAAATCTGGGTGGATATTCCATAACCTTAGAAGTTAATTCTGTCGTATCCATTTGAGAGTTGCTGTTATTAAATTTGTTTCCTGCTGAATGCCACTAGACTGTCATGGTTTACAACAGCAAAATATACAACATAATAAAGCATTTGTGATACTAATTAACCAATTAACTCAAAAACAATATCACAGTATCAATATTTATAAAAGCAAAATAAAATCCTAATAAACACCAACTACAGCATATATATAGATTAAAAAAAAAAACATGGTGAGCTGCCAATTTCCAAAATCAAATTTCCTATCAGTTTGATTTTTAGCCCTTTTGATAGGTTGATACCAAAGAGCACAATCTAATTTCCAAGAGGAGACTGTTCTATAGTATTGTACCATGAAAAAAAAATTAGCACTTTTTATCTTCAGTCTTGAAATGGTGCGCCACCACCAAATTTTTCTAGTTTAACATCCTTTAAATGAGGTTGGAGCACCCAATCCTGCACTTTCCTGGGTGCTAGGTTGTATAATAGATAATAATAAATCAAAAGTTGGCATTTTCAATTGTACTAAGGCAGAATCCTCCGAAAATATATTATACGATCATGAGGATAAGTTCTAGATAACAGACTAGTGTAATTTGAACCAATTGCAATTTCTGAGTAGAATTTAAAAGCAATCCAAAAACTGCAGAAATCCAGGCCAGAACTGAAAATTCACTATAGTAAGGGAGGACTATAGTTGGTGCTACCAGACAAAACAGGGTAAAGATTTTTCTGATTAAGGCCTATTCCTGTTCATCTTGAAATACCTCTGAACCCAAGAGGACCTCAAATCGTAGACTTGTTATTTCAGGGCCACCACTGCAAAAGACCACAATGGAGCTTGCAAATATGTATATGTACAAAGAACAACTCTATTTTATTTGGGTTGAACTTTAGCCTCTTTCAACCTATCTAGAAATCTTCACCTGATCGTATGACAATATTTTGCTGTCACCTCCAGCTGGGTCTGAGGTGAAAATATAAACCTTGATATTGCCCCAAACTGTTGAATGGTTTCTCCCAGTATTTTAATATTGGTATTAAAGTCCATGTATGGGATGGGCAGAGGAGAGGAGAAGACTATTTTCTGTGTGTTAGGAAGAGGATTCCCTCTCCTGCCAACATTGACTGGAATCACCCACTGGGATAGAAATAACAGCACTTATTATTCCCAATCCCCACAAGCTATCAAGAGGACACCACCATTGCTAATATCAAAACCTGCTGATATGTATTGCTAGATTAAAAAGATTCCACAACCCACATCAAGATACCAATACTATGACAAGTTTCCTCAAAAACAATGAGAGAGGTTAAGCAGTCCTGGATCTTCTTACACAGGATATGCAACATATTCTCTTTCAAGGCTGCTGGTGATCTCTTCTTAAATGGAAGGGTTGATCGTGTCCCTGATCCAGCTCATCATTACCTCATACACAAGACAGGCATGGATCAGGAAATGTGGCAAAATTTATAGGAGATAGAGTTCTAATTACTTCTTCAAAGTCTTAAGGTCAAAAGGATTTCCAGCTGTTCAATACCACAGACAATACTGCTACCCTTCAAAAAGATCTTGACTATGTATCAGAATGGTCAAACAAATGACAAATGGCAACTTCAAATCTAAACAAATAAATGCTCTGTCTTAACATATTGGCAAAAAAAAAAACCAGAAAATAAAATACAAACTGAATAGTCAAGACCTTGTTGATGATCCAAGCTCTGTAAAGGAACTCGAGAATACTTATTATTAATAATCTAAGTGCTAGAGCCCACTGTAACTACGTAGCCAAAAAGGCATTAAGAGTTGCTAACCTAATCCTACGTAGCTTTTTCTCTGGTAATAGCACACTAACTAACTAGACCATACAAACATTTGCTAGACCAATATTCAATTACAGCCATCAGTCTGAAACCCACATTATGTATCTGATATTAGCACAATTGAGGAAAGTCCAGAAATATTTCACAAGAAGAGTTCTCCACTCCTCTACTCGTTATAGAATACCTTATGCCACCAGACTGAAATTCTAAATTGAGAAAACCTTGAATTATGCCATCTTCGGTCTGATCTAAGTATGTATATAAAAATCATACATTGCAATGACTTACCTGTTGATGAATACATCAGCTTCAACCATAACAACACAAGAACACACAATAGATACAAACTCAACACCACATCAAACCACACCAAACTTGATTTCAGGAAATACGACTTTGCAACAGAGTGTTCAAGTACTCTACCTGATTCTGTTGGTTTCTTGCTCAAACCCCAAAACTTTAACCTTGATTGTCTACTTTTAAACCTCACCCGTTTCCTAAAGAGGTCTCTAGGGCGTGCATAAGTGCACCAATGTGCCTACCTCCCTGTCCCTATTATTTCTTTTATTTTTCTTATATGTACCCATTTAATGTATTCATAACTATGTATATACTTATACCTATTATCTTGTAAGCTATTGACAAATCAAAATAAATAAAATAAATAAATAAACATAGTCACACATGGGTCCATACCCATAAACTGATACCTTGACAAGTCTGAATTACTTTACTGACAAAATGCTGGGCAAAATGGTTGAGTGAATAAGTAGGAAATGACCTACAGATACATTACTTACCTTGTTTTATATTTAACTTGAGATTGTACTCATTTTTCTCTACTATGACATACTACTACTTTATCATTTCTGATTCACCTCACCTTCAGTGAATCTAGGAGATCTTTTAGATCAGGATTTTGAATTAAAGAACAAAAAAGAATGCCTTAGTGACAATCTTTTTGAGAGCCTGGATTTCCTTCTGCTACCACAGGCTAACAGGTAATAAATGGAAGTGCCATTCAGATCACTGAGAATCTCTTTAAGTGCACTTCTGGATCTATCACATGGCTACATGAGTAGACACTCCTACAGAGTATATCACTTCTGCAGAAGTTTCAAGTTGCAGTAAATCTCAGTTGGACCAGAAAGTTGTCTAACAATAGCTTTGGGTTCAAGGTAAAGCTCTGTATATTCTGCTCATAGCTCAACTATTATAAGGAAAAATGGAATCGAACATACAATATATCTATCAGAACTTGGGAGAGACAGCTATTACTGGGACAAGTCTATAGTAGCCATGGAGGTCAGAATCTGGTACCCAGGGAAAGGGGATTAAAATTATTCAATTTTAGAAGACAAGTACTACTCCAGCTTGGAGACCTGTTCAAGGAGCATGAAGAGAAATCAAACTGGGGAGCAGGACAGCTAATATACCAAGGTGCCAGCTTGTCCCTAAAACCTAATTTAACAAGCAGGCAACATTGTAAAGTCCATTGTGTAAATATAATTTTAAATGAAAGGAGAAATGCAAAACTGAAAATAGATTGAACAACAATAGATGCACGTGGGTATATACTTTCTTGGATGGGCAGGCATTGTCAGATATAAAGAAATATCTGAAATGGCATCAACAAAAGTACCAAAATCAATCACTAAAAACAAAATATTTCAATGTTCATCTCTAATCCTATACAGTATCAAGAATATGATGCCCAGTTCTGGACACTAAATTTCAAGAAGGACATTAATAAACTGGAGCTCATCCAGAGAAAAGTAAGCAATCTAATAAGGAACCTGGAAAGAAAAACCTGTGATGAGCAGTTAGATGCTCTGCAGAAGAGCAGATTGCAGAGAGACATGTCATCTATTTTTAAGTACCTGGATGCTGTCATGGAAAAGTTGATGTAGTATTGTTTACAGTTGTCTGTGAAGATTAGAAGCAGATTTTAAGTGGACTTTGGGAAGAAAATTCTAACAGTAAGAGCTATTAAGCAATGAATTGCTTTGGGAATAGTGGGCTTTCTTCACTGTAGGATTTTAACAAGAGGCTGAATAATTTTCAGAGACATTGTAGTGATAGATTCTTAGGCTGAATAGAAGATGAACTAGATTAGGGCTGTCAAACTTGCAGCCTGGGGAACGAATGCATCATGCACTGGCCACACCCATGCCCAATTTAGCGAAGGGGGAAAAAGTCACACTATATCACATGACACTGTCATGATGAAGCAAGGCACTCCTGAACTAGATCTTCTTCAAGATCCATTCCAAATCTTAAGAATGATTGTGTGAAAATATATTATTTTCAAATTCAGATTGATAGGTATATTCAAACTATGTTTAATTTAATCTACATTTTTGTTCCACTTTGGAATGTATATCCAAATTTATGTTGGGGTTTCTTGGCAGACAAAAGACAGAGGACCTATTTCATTAACCTACATTTCTATCTTTATATAATCATTTCATGGTTCAGTAAGAAAATAATTTGCTTTGAGACCCTCTCCAGACCTTTCTTGGTCCTTCACATAATTGTACTGTTTCACTCTGCCTTATTATAGGAATATCCATCTCCTACTGTGAAAAGTGAAGTTCAAGATGAAAGAAAGAAAGAGAGAGAGAGAGAGAAATAGGCAAACAAGACAGAAAAAGAAAGAAATAGAAAGAAAAAAGAAAGAAATAAAGAATAAAGATAAAAGTAGTACTGAGGCTAATGTTAAAATCTATTCCCAAATCAATAGCAGGCTAAATCCCAAAATAACTCTCGTAAACTTTATCCCCTACACCAGTAATTATCATGTTAGAAACTTCCCCTGATGAATTGTTTATATAAAAAACAGTTCAGAATACAGAAGAAAATGGCAGTACTCTTTAACATGTGATAATAGGAAACAATGTTCTGAAAAGAAAATGTGAAAGAAAGAAGTGCTAAACAAGAAACCAAATTCAATGTGATTTCTTGGTTCATATAACTTGTTAAAAAAAGTGGCTGGCTTCCCATTGCTCACTGGACTACAAAATATTCAATTTCATATTCGGTAGTTCAGAATGCTGTGATAACCCACACAGTTAGCTTTAAGGAATAGATGAAGTACTGGTTGCTTTGCAAAAAGATAAGATTACATGCCGTATTTGGCATAGATGTAAAAATTGTGATAATCCATGTTTTTGAAGTCAGCCACAACTTTAAGTGTCCTTTTTAAGGCCATTTTGAAGGTGTTTTTTTTCTTTGAACGGTGGCCATCATGGAATTGAACCCATTAATATAGTAGATTTTTCAGTGCCATACTATTTGTGGCTCTATCTTTGTGCTGGGGTAATATTAAATCTGCCTCTCTCTCAAGTTTTTAGAGTCTATGTATTTTTGGTGAGGTTGATCAATTATTGAGCAACCCAATTGTTAATATTAGGAAAGACTCCTAACAAGGCTCATGGATACATAAACAAAATATTTATTAATATTTACTGTTTAAACATAGCACATTTAAAGGGACTCGGATAAGCTAGGTGTTACCTATAGCTTCTATATTTATATGTATAAATAAAATGTTCATTGGAACTATGAGGAAGACCAAGTCAAATATAAAGGCTAGCTGTGCAATAGCCAGATCCCTTGGTATTTCTTCAAACATTTCACCCAGAGATTTATCAAAATCATTAACAGAGTTAAATAAACTATAGCACCATTGATCAGCAATGAAAGAAGTAAGTACAGAATGAGCTGCAGTGCACTTTAGTGCTGCTTGGTTAACTTTAATTATTTTGAATGATGCCGTGTAGAGTACAGTCAATGAAGTAGCTAGGTATTAATGGCACCGATAATAGCCTTGATGACTGCTCAGTGGGCAATACACTTTATAGCAATAAAGTAAGTAACAGTGGTGACATTTTATTATGGACTTGGAATTCTCAACAGCCAACCTGTCTGGGATATAGAAAAGAAACAAAAAATTCTCATAAAGTAGCCATGCGTTTCCATATTTAGTTACAAGAATATTAGAATGGTGTAACATCTTTACACAAATGATGCAATTATGCACTTGACACATGTTATCTGAAACAAGTACATAAATGGTATCATTTATAACACATCATGGTTCATATGTCATAATTTACTCCCACCTTCTCCATGAACATCATTTTGCATTGAGTCGACCCTGACTTCTGTCTTTATGCATTATTTTATTGTGCACCTGGGTGAAGCTAGCAAGATATACAGTTCTAAAAGAGTGCTTTGTTTCAGATATTCAAAATTATCTTCCAGGTTGGCAAATAGAAAAAAACCAAGATTTTTTTTTCTGCTGCTTATCAGTATAGAAATTTCATTTTCCATTAGAGGTTGGAAAAGCTGATAGATGACCAAATAAGTACCAGCCTTTGTTTGCCTGATCGGAATAGAGAAAAAGCTATATTTGCATATCATTTTCACTAAGGCAGAGGTTTGAACTGGTAGTCATGTACCAAACAGTAACTGGCTATATGGGAACCTAAAATATTGCATCCTTTCATGAACCATAAAGATGATTCCCAGGTTCATCCTCAGATATCTCTAAAAGTTATACTTTCTTGTATAAGAAAGTAAGAGATCCAAAATTAATTATACATGTAATATAGATGGCTTTTGCAATTTACAACACTTTCATAGTCTCTATCTCTAAAATCTCATTTTATTTCAACTCCTGTGTTTTGTCTTCTTGCACACTCAAAATTCTCATAGACCAACCTTAATAATGGTTTAATCTGTAGTAATTCTAGTTGTCTTTAGTAAGATTTACCATTTGAAAGCCATTTGAAAATAAAATGGGAATTATAGATAAGCAGATTTAGTGGGGAGTTCTGTGTTTAAATAGGAAAAAAAATGAAAATGTTACTCTTGTGGAGGTATCTTAGAGCTCTTGTAAAAAAAAATCCTGCCACAAGAATCAGGTAAGGTGGAAGTTGAATTGGATGTAGATCACTAGTTGACAACAATCTTTGTTTGCTTAGATGAAATTTACTCTGTTTACTTATAGTTGTTACCCTGCTAGGATGTCACAGAATTTAAACCCATGGTTTATATAATTATATTTGCACTTCATATTCTGTTCCTTCCTGGAAATGGGAGTGCTGTTATCTTCCATGATACAAGAATTTGAGATTTGCCAGGGTACTCCTGCCAAAACAACAACAAATATAAAAATGATTCACAGTGATAGTTGCAGGATTAAACAATTAAATGGTCTGTTCCATTTGCCCTACGGATCCATCTTTGACACCAGTTGCTATGTATCTGAAGGAAAGATGACCTAAATTTAAGACATTTTTTTCAAAGTTCAGCAAAGAATATAGAGAATATGAATACATTAAACTCCTGCATCTTGTCAACTTAGTTGAAGCCAAACCATGAAAAATTTATTTCCCCAACAAATAGTTTCATCTCACCTATCTGTACATGCATATGCATGTATTTATGTCTGTATCTATTAACACTCTACAGTGCTTTGGTTAAATTTAAAATAACTCTTTTGGAAAGTATAGGATCATAAATGTAACACCTGTCTATGACTCAGAAAGCAGTTTCTAGGATTGTGTTACTCAGTGGAAACTTCTGGAAGACAACAGCATCCTTGAACATGATAGATTTGCTTTAATCAATTGTACCAAAGTGCTACATTTATGTTTGTGCATGGTTCAAGTCATGTTTTCTGAATAAAATCTTTTTTTTAAAAAAAAAAAGAATTTTATTAATTTTTAACAAACAAACATATACAAACAAAACACAAAACATAAGAAACATAATTTTTGGACGGCAGTTTATCCCGAGTTCACATCTTTTTGTACAGACATAAATTCAAGTTCATGCTTACTTTTATATAGGCATTCCATTTCTTATTTCACTATTTAACATTTTCTATATAGCTTCTCCCCTCTTTTCACTCTCTTAATTCTATATATTTATTTCATCTCAATTTAAATCATTATACTTATATCCTTTGTCTGTCCTGTTTCAGCTGTCTGTTATCTTTTCTCATTAACACAAAATTTCTTCTGGAATGACTGATTGGAGTATAATGCCTTATCATACTTATCCTTCCCTAGTTTTAAAGCTTAACATAACACATAATTTTCATTCAGATTTCTGCGTAGTAATTTCTAAAGATAGACTCAATATTTTAAACAAGGAAAAAAAAATTTTTTTTTAAAAAATATATAATATAATTAAAACAACAATCCTAGCAATTAAAATTATATCATTAAAATTATTATTCATTAAGTCTTAACCTTTTACACAAATCCTTTCTAAATAAATATCATGCTTTCTATGGGAACATTTATAAATTTTGCTTGTTACTTCCCTATTTCACTTATGTTTTACAAGTATATACAATGACAATGTTCCATTTTTCTTTCATCAATTCTCTCATTGATTTGATTTCATTTAATTCTTATTTAAGAAAAAGAAATTTCGTTGAAATTACATTTTAAATATTTTGTCCCTTTTATAATCATATATTTATCCAATTTTTGTAACATTATTTCAAATACAGATACAACAACACAATCTTATGTATCCTTTGCAGAATCTCTTTTTCAATTATATGTTTACCCATTATCTCCTAAAATAAATTCGTTTCTTACATTATTGTTTCAAACCTTTGTAGCTTCTCTCCCTTCTTTCCTCCTTGCTTCTCCACTCTACCCTTTTTATCCCCCTTGTCTCTTAATCTCCACCCTCTGTGTTATTCTTCTTTCGTTGCTTTCTGAATGTTGTGTCCACTTTTCACCTTGTTTTGCCTTTTTTTGGTTGTTTTTTTTATCTTCAATTCTCCATATTCTCTTTTCTCTCCTTTCCCCTTTCTTTCCCCAATAAAGTTGCTTGTTCATTAGGGATTGGTTTCTTCTTCATCCCAGTCTTCTTGTTCTTGGTAGTTTTCTCATATGTAGAAATTGCCATTTCTAAGAAAACGAAAAATAGAGCCAAAAGAATCCTTCTTCTTCTTTTGTTTCTCTTGTTCATATTTTTATAAATTTCCATTTTCAGTTCATCCATAAGTAATTGCCATTGTGAAAAAAAAAAATTAAACGCCCAAATGTTTTTAATCCTTTCAAATAAAAAATTTCCAAAAGTTCCCAAAGTCACAATAACATCCAAAAAACACGACAGTCTGTTTCATTATAACCACCTTCTTTCTTTTTTTCACTTTCGTTTTTCATAGATGTCTTCACGATGCATTGCTGATTCAGAAACTTCAAATTCTTTTTGATTCATCCATCTGATGATATAGTCATTATATCAAATACCGAAAATCCAATGAGTAAGATGCATATAACAAAGTCTACTACAAAGCAAAGACATAGTGAAAGCAAATATATATGGAGTAATCCCAAGGATAATAAGTAACTTAGAGCAAATAATAATTAATAGAGTTATACAAAAAGGCTGGCTCGAGTTAAAGATTTCACAAGTATATTATGGACTGCACACTGCACTTTATTTATTTATCCAAGGCTCTATTATGACTCTCTTCCTCCACCAGCTCAAAGCCAAGCTCAAGTGTTGAAATATTAAAGAGTTCCAGGAAAAACACCTGTTAATAATATTTTTTTCTGTCTCTCCCTCCATCTTATCACATTAAATGTCCTTGAGAAGAGAGTAGTTATACATTTCTCCCCAGTTCAAATAAGTACTTTCAAGCCTCTAGTTGGCAAGTTGTTGCAAAATCTCTTAATACGTTTTTCCCCCCAGCCAGAAACGAACGGAGATAAAAATACTCAGAGTAAAAGAAAGAAAAAAAAATCAAGGGGTCTTCTATCCTAATGGAAAAATTAAAAAATCAAAAGAAAGCATGAAAATATATATAAGAAAAAATTCAATTCTGGTACCTACAAAAATCACATTTAAAGTCCTCAGAAAAAGAAGTAGTTAAGGGAAAGAATCCAAGCCTCAATTTTGACATCACTTTAAAAAACGCCCCTTAACTCAATTCCAGTCAAACAAAAATTAAAGTTCACAGGTTTCTCTTTTTTCAGGATATCCTTTTCAGGTCTCAGCAATTTACATTACAAAAGAGGTTTCCCACCCAACGACAGACATTCTCGCTCAAGCCACTTTCTTTTCGAGCTGTCCCGGACTTCAGCAGCTTTGGAGGCCTGCCTTTCCACGCCAGGGGCAAACAGATTCTCCCGATCAAACCAGAGATTTGCGATATCTCTGGGATTCTGGGACTGTCCCCTTCTCATTCCCCGTCTCTACGGGAGACGGTTTTAGGTCCGTTAGGGACCGACAGGGGCAATATCAGCTGCGATCTCAGAGCCCCAGATCCAGCTGTTAGCACCGAGAACGAAGCTCCGCCTCTCCCTGAATAAATCTTAAACACTTTCAGCCTGATTATAGGTATCTACTATAAACCATACACTTTGAAAAGAAAAAGGCAGAGTCAGGACACCACTCCTTCATTAACTGAAATAGTAACAAAAACTATAAAAGTAATTGCCCTATTAAGTAAAGTATCCCATTTACAAAACTGAATTGATTCTTATCTAACATACACCCACAATTCTCTCTCTCTCTCTCTCTCACATTACACACACACACACACAAAACACGCACAGAGAGAGTTCTCTTTTTGTAAAACATAACACTAATAAAGAAAAAGAAAATAGTGGTGTATTTATCTGAGAGGAAAGTGAGGGGTAATTACATTAAGAAGGAAGAAATGGGTGGAGACAGAGATTCTGTTTTTAAGCATTACAAAAAAGTTTAGCGTTCATTGGAAAGCAACTAATCTTTCAGATATATCCTTGTTTTTTCAGCAAATTTATCAAACAATCACTTCCTCTAATTGGTAATGGTTTTGCTTATATCTTTCTTTATTGTAATCAGCTGGAAGTAAAAGGATTCCACTAATCAGAGGCTAATGGTTTCTCAGTTTAAAAATTATTTTCTCTCTTCAGTAATATACAGTAAATTGTATATACAATCTTAACCAAAAGATGGTCAGCTTGGGAAATTATAAAAAAGGAGCTCCTTAGTGTTCCAAGATTCAGACTGAAAAAAAATTAATAGAACTGATTCTTAATATTCATCTGCAAAGTGGTATAATTTGTATCAGAAAATATTCTAAAAGAGGAAGACATCTCTGTTAATGTTTAATTTACAAATTTCTGGGAATCTTGATTGTGAAATTTTAAGGGCCTTTCTGGAATGAATAAGGAATAAACTTTTTTTCACCTCCAGAATTAGGCAAAGGGTTAAATAACTTAAGCCCATGTTCACACAGCACCAACGGATGCAAAGAGGATGTAAAACGGACAAAAAAGCTTGCCATCCGGTTGGTTAACGTTGATGTTACGCCACGATTACTTTGGGGCTGCCCCAAACTTTTCCACGGAAAATTACCCAATGCGTGCCGTTCTGCATCCGCTATGCATCCGCTAACGCATCCTTTCTGCATCGTTACGCATCGCCTATATCCGCTAGGCATCCTTCCGCATCCGCGCAACTCGCATCCGCATCGGACGCAGGGAGGAAGCGGAACGGACGCAGAATGGGATGCCAGCAGAAACAAAAGCGTTTAAAAACAGAAAAAAACGTTCGCAGAGGGGGACCTATCTCGGATATTAAGGATTGTCTGCAGGATGCCTAGAGGATGCCTAGAGGATGCCTTAGAGGATGCAAAGGGACACCTATTACTGGCCATAAAAAAGGGGAGCAACACATCTGGATCTTACTTTCAGAACAGCAGCCCTGCGGTGCTGACCTCTGCAGCCTTCATCTGCCTCTTCCCTCTTCCACAGCATCCAGTCATGTCCACCGTTGGTCGTAACACCAGTCCTTTTGACAGCCACCATCCTTCTGCAAACAGTGCGAAGCCATCTACAGGCTGCTGTGAACTCTTCTACAGGAGAAAAGGGCAGCCAAGAAGCGTCTGGGTATGAGATGGTCACCAGAAGAGCAGAGGACGGGATGTAGAACAAGTGATGGTGGAGCTCAGGAGTGGGAAGACATCGGGATTCCAGAAACTTCATTGTGGATGCCTCCAGCTATGTTTGATGATCTTGTGCTTGTGCTGACACCCAGGTGACCAAGACAAACACCAACTTCCGGCCCAGCCTGGAACCTGGGCTCAAGGTGGCACTCACTCTGCGCCACCTGGCTCAGGGACCACCTAACAGGAGCATGCAGTACGGCTGGAGGGTGCCATAACAACACCATTCAGCATTGTGGTCAGAAAGTGGTGCAGGCCTCATCGAGAATACAAGGAGGAGATCCTCCAGTGCCCCTCCACTGAAGAAGGCTGGAAGAAAGTTGCAGAGCAGTGGTATCAGAGGTGGAACTTTCCCACACACCATTGGAGCCATCGATGGCCAAGCACGTGGCTGCAAAGGCGCCAGCCAAGTCGGGGGTCCACTTATTTCAACTCCAAAGGGCTTCTTCAGCATCTCCTCTTCGCCTATGGTCGATGCTGACTACAGTTCATGTACATCGATGCTTCAGGCAACGGCTCAGCTTTCAGATGGCCCAGGTATACAATGGCCAGTCACCTCAAGGAGAGGCTGGGAAGGGCAACTCATCGTGGGTTCTTCCCAAATCCAGACCCCCTGCCCAATGACACACAAGATGTGCCCTACTCATCGCTGGGGATGATGCCTTCTCCCTCACAACCATTACCTCATTGAAGGCCCTACACCTCCAAATACCTCACCCGTGAGAGAGGATCTTCAACTACAGGCTGTCTAGGGCAGGGCGGGGGTGGAAGAATGCCGTTGGCATTCCTGGCCAACAGGTCCAGGTTACCTTCTCACTGCCATGCAGCATCACCACAGGGACCGTGAGGAGGATCATGGTAAGCTTGCTGTCCTGCACAATCTCATGCACACCCGCTATCCAGTCTTGCAGAACAGGTTGTGCGGACCTCCAGCAAGGCAATGGAAAACATGGAGCCTGGGGAATGGAGGCAGGGCGAAACCTGATAGACACTCAGGGATGCTTGCAAGGCCCCAAACAGAGCCTTCATGTGAAGGGAAGAAAGCAGCGCAACCTCCTCAAAAACACTGGGTGCAACTCCCAGCTGGAAGCGTGGGTGGCAAGACAGGATGATAGATGCTTAATGGATGCTTCCTTCATCCTGTCTCATCACACTGATAGGATTGGGCCCATGTTATGTTGAGGGCCCTACAATGAACAGAAAACATTTTAATAAAAGTTGTGTTTATGTTGACATGTTGTGGATGATTGATTATATTGTTATTGATTATAAGGGCCAGTAGGTGATGGAACCTGGGAGGGTGGACCATACCAGTCCCACTATGCTTGCACTGGAGGTTTATCTATCCCAGATATTACCCATCCCACAGGTATCCTAAACCCATCCAAAGCTATCCTTACCATCCCACAAGCATGCAAAGGCTTAAACCATTTTAAAAGTTTCCACAAGACTTTATTTAAAAAAAAGAAATGAAGCAAGTGAGTATGTGAATCAAAAATAGACCTTTATTAACAACAAGGACAAATGAGTCTATAACTATAAGACCAAAAATGAGTCTCGGTACTCCTCTTTTGCGTCGCTCAGTCCCATGGGTTGAAGGGGTGCAGGTTGCTGTGGAGGTGGCTTGGTGCTGGAGTGCTTGTCATCAGCTCCTCCAGAAAGCAGAATTCAGCAGAAGCCCCAGCCCAGAAGAGCGAGCCTGTGCTGCAGAAGCCCCAGCAGAACAGAGTGAGGCCAGGGGGGTGGGATTGGTAGCCCTGCCCTCTTGCAAGGCCTGGCAGCAGATGGCTGAGGCTTGCTGTGCTTCAGCATGGTTGTTGGGGTCGCTGGCTGGCAGGGAGGCTGGCAGGAACAAAGGCTGAGCAGGAAGGCTGGGGCAGGGAGGCAGCACCAAGTCTCGCGGAAAGGCTGGCACCAGGCTGGCAGGAAGGTGTGGCAGGGAGGCAGCACAAAGGCTGGCAGGAGGCTGGCAGGAGGCAGCACCAAGGCTGGCAGGCAGGCATGAACAAGGCTTGGCAGGGCAGGCGGGTAGGCAGCAAGGCTGGCAGGCAGACTGGCTGGCAGCAAGGCTGGCAGCGCAGGGCAGACAGCAAGGCTGGCAGGGAGGTGGCAGCAAGGCTTGCAGGGCAGGACATGTAGGCAGAACATGCAGGTAGACATGCAGGCAGGACAGCAAGGCAGTCGAATGTGTCTGGCAGCAGGTCTTTCCTCTGAATGTGACTTGCTTCCGACTGCTTCCGTTTTATATCCGCGGGGGCTGACGCAATGCATTCCCCCCTGCATGCCGCAATTAACGCCAGGCATCCGTTAGGCTTCTGCTGTGCATCGGCTAGGCTTCCACTGCCGCATCTGCTTTCATCCGCTGTGCATCCACTCATGCAGTTCCACTGTATCCGTCCGCATCCGCTTTGCTTGAGGTACCCCGGAAGCTTGAGCAGATGTTGCCATTGCTCCCATCCCCATTTCACATCTGTAGGCTTTCCGTTCCGCATCCGCCTTTCCATCCACCCTTGCGTCCTCCCCTGTCCATGTTATCTGCTCCGGTTATATGCAAATATTTTGCCTCTTTGAGAGCGGATAACAACAGATGGAACATTTTGCTCGTCCGTTGTGTCCGTTTTGCATCCATTGGGCAGTGTGACTGGGCCTTTAGAAACATCATGAGAAAAACTAAAGCTGCACATTGCCATTATTGGACTGTTTGTACATAGCTTATTGTGTTCATAAGACAAGATAGAAAGCATTTATTTAATGAAATTAAAACACCACAAAATAATAGATATAAATCATAATGATTGGTATATGATTTATTCATTTGGGAAGATAAAACTAGAAAGAATAAACATGGAGTTATCCATCAAGAACAGAACATTGCCTCTACTTTTTCAATTCCCCTCAACTTCCTATATATGAAAAACCATAATTCTCAGGTTTTTGTGTTCCAAGCATTGTAATCCATCTATCAGTACATAAAAAGAAGACAGTAAAGATTTTTTTTTAAAAAAAGTTATTTAGATCAGCTTCAGTTCAATATAATGAAAGTGCAGTATATTTCATTGCAGTTCAATCAAATCCATTTAGAAACTGCAGTATGACCCAACAGTCATTCTATCCAAATGTAATTGTGAAATGTTTGGATTCAAATTGATTGTGTTCAGTCTTTGCTATTGATTGCAATGAACTTGCTTTATTCAACAAACTTTGCCTATACATAGAGACTTAGTGCAGATCTGTTAATCTAAGAATTTTAGATCAGAGGCTGCCAAGGAGGTGAAAAGGTACCTTTTGAATGCAGGCATCTTTTCTTTCTTTTTGTTTCTTACTTCTCTGTGTCCAAAGTAATTGTTTATTCTAAGGATTATGTAAAAGGAAAAAGATTTCCTACTTACAAAATGTTTGAATACAATTTAGTCAGATCTTCATGGTTCTGCAGCTTTGGTGTAAAATGACAAACACTCTGTCTAAACTTTCTCTCAGTTTTGTCTTTGAAGCTATGTTAGACAAAAGACATGAATTCACTTTGCTAGAGTATATTTATTTATTCCTGCTCCAGGTCATTGACAAATGAAACCTTGCTTAGAATAGACATACAAATGGAAATCAGATTAATGACTAATGCCCAGCACCTCATTTCTGGCTTTTGGATAAATAGGCCGATCAGATCTACTCAGTTCAAAGGTACAACAAATGGAGAGAACATTCTCTCTAATAGAGAGTTTTTTTCTCAGCTTGATGGCTTGTGGATGAGCTTGCTATATGGACACAATTTTTTGGATTCTAAATTTAATAGTCCAGTACACCTATAGAATACTGAATTGTATTGTGTTGATATAATAAGGAATACTTCCAAATTTAAAATGAATATTTTTACAAAAAAATTACTAACACATAAGTTAGCCAATTTAAAATTCAAATTTCTTGCAAAAGACAGTTTTATGTAGGAATTATACATTCTCTTGGAAAATGAACAAGTGTGAACCTAAGAATTCTGCCAAGAAATTGATGTTTACTTTTAACATTACAACATAGCAACATAGTCTCTATTTTCACCTCTTTCCACAAACATTAAATAAGTACAAGTTATGATATGATATGCACATCAAACACAGATACCTGCATTGTGCAATAATGGATTCAATGAATGCATGCTTTCAGCAGAATATCTTTCAAACAGCCCTTGTAGTAACTTATTGTGTGTTGTATGGACCTTATGTAAGATAACTAGTGCTACAGGCTGCTACTTGGACCCTTTATATATAACAATTATATTTCTCTTCACATGCCTTCTGTTGCTTTTGTACAATAGGCAGACAACAACAGATTTGTCAGCAAAATGGCTTTGCTCTCAAATAATAAAAGGCAACTTGCAAGGTGACATTTAGGTGGAATTCAATTCACTTCTTGCTGTTTTCTACTCTTTTTGTTTTATGTATGGTATATTTCTCTCTATGATTCTCATTCTAAGGTCAGCAGAGCAGAGGCAGTTGAGTCATTATTAAAAGAGAAAGACTTATTTGGTTTGGAACTGACTCTTGGGCAATGGTGAAGATTTCTCATTCAGCAGTAAGTGCACCAATATCTTTTAAGATAAACTGGAAAAACTGTCCATCTTGCAGAGAATCAGTCAAGTTAAAATTAAGATTTACTTGACACGATGATGAACTATGTTATCAGATTTTTGTGAAATTTTCACACATTAGTTCCAACTGGCATTCCATCTTGTTATTTGTTCCCTTAGTAATGAATATAATAATGTAGGAATTGTATTTTAATTGTGTATAATCTATTATTCTTTTTGATATTGGCCATGTCATATGAAGTGTGAGGCACAGATAACCTGCTTAGAACCAATTCCATTAATAAGATTCAACTTTACATCAGTTATAGACATTTCAGTCTAATGTTACAAATTCCCAAAGCACCCCACCAAATGCAAAATACAATAAAATAGCAACCTGATATGTGATGGGATTAGGATTAAGAAAATGGAATTGACAAATGAAAAATAACTTCTATAATATGAATTTAAAATGATTTTATATTCATTTGTTCAAAAATGTTTGGAGATTCATATATTAACCTTTTCAACTATATGTTTTTCAAGTGCCCATTTAAAACAAATTGTGTTGAATTTTTAATCTGTACTTCCAGAATAATTTATCTTCAAGTTTAAAATAGTGGACAATGATAGATGGTGGGGATGCTATGCAGCTATAGAAGTTACTGGAAGAAACAAACTACCCTGACTCTTTCCAGTTGAGATTCAGATGTGGCCTGGATCCACATTCAGTCAGGGTTGCTATAATATCCTGTTTGGTTCTTCTGCAATTTTTGATACTATTAATCCTGATATCCAGTTGAATCAGAGGTGGTATTCAGCAGGCTCTGACCAGTTCTGGAGAACCAGTAGCGGAAATTTTGAATAGTTTGGAGAACTGGCAAACACTACCTTTGACTGGAGATTTTACAGTATCTTGCCTCTGCCATGCCCACCAAGCCACACCCACAGAACCGGTAGTAAAAAAAATTTGAATCCCACCACTAACTTGAATCATAACTGTAAATGGAGGTTTAGGGAGCTTTCTTATAGCAGTTTATTTCTACTTCTGAGAGCATCTCAAACAACAGTATTGGATGACTGCGCCTCAACACCCTGGCTGGTATGCTGCAAATCTCCAATGCTGTTAAACACTGAGGAGATGAAATCAGAAGTTTTAAAGCTATTATGTGTGGACATAATGATGGGGTATAAATGGAAACTAAGGTTAAATTTTCATAAGACAAATGTTTGTAATAAGTGGTTCTTGGATTTGGAAATCAAGGACTTCCCTGTTAAATGAGATTGCATTTCCAGAGCATGCGTGTATTTTGGAAATATTGTTGAAGTTGTCATTTGATTGCTCAGGAACAAGGAGAGACTTTGCCAGTTTTTATAGGAAAAAAACCTGTGACAAATTTTTCTGGAAAGGGAGCCACACCAATAACTTTTCCTTTTGTCTCCTATAAAGTACTAGTGTCAAATTATTTCACAACAGGGTAAAATTGGTGATCATGTCACTGCACAGAGAAGTTGGCTGTCAATTAACTTTCAAATTGGATTCCAAATTTGCTGTTGACTTATAGAACTTTAAATAACTTGTGATATTATTCCTAGCAAATATGCTAGCTGTTTCAGATAAAATAGATTGCTAAGATGATTGAGGGAAATGTTCATTGCCAAGAACTTCCCTGTCCTAGCTGATTTTCTCAATTAATGGTAATGTCACTTTGGTACACTCTCTCTCTCTCTCTCTCTTAAAGTTTGTGAAGCACTGTGGAAGAACAACCTCACAGTAGTTAGTTTCTTTCTTTTTCTTCCTTTCTGAGCTAAATTAACTGACTGAATCTATTCCCTAACTTTGAATGAAAAATACCCCTTGCACCTACTGCAGTAGATACAACATTTGGGGTGGGTGGGTGGTTGCATTTTGTCTGTTGGATAACAGGAAAAGACAGTACCAAACTTTTACTTTTTCTAAGAGATGCTAAAGGCACTTCAGGACTGAGGTAATGAATACTTGACTGAAATTACTAAAAGCACCAGCCAGTAAAAGACTAAAAGCATGAAGCAACTAAAGATTAGCTTAAAATTGGCTAAAAGTCAGGCTGAGGAGTGCCCCCACAATCTACAGTGGAAACAACAACCAAGGATAGAACTAGCTAAGGCTGGGAAGGTGAGACAATTGAATCTTATCTATTAAAGAAGAATGTGGAAAAGAAGTTATTGAAACTCACAAAAACCATAAATAAGAATTTTTTGATATACTATAAATCTATATTATACAAATATAGTAAATATTAGTAAATATTGACATTGCTGGTTCAAGATTTGGTAAAAATATTTCTGAGGAAACAGAATAAACCTAACAAACATGCCTGATAAAATCTGGCAGGGACCTAAAGAGCTAATGTTAGATGTGGATTCTGGATAAAGTTAATGAGTAGCAAATAATTTTATGACTAAGGGAAAGGTTTAGAATTTGATTCTAAAAGCAACAAGTAAGAGGTTTTCCTTATCTTATGAACAATTTTAATCCATTTTCTTATTCTCAGAAATTCATCTTTCTCAATGCATTTTTATTTTATTCCAATAAAGCTGAAAGGAAATAACTAAGTGTTTAAAGGATGGACCAGTGTATGCATCAACTGGACTGAATGATCTTTTGTTTGAAGTTCTTATTCTTACTTTCTTTGGAATAATGATTTAAAACAGGGTGTATAATTCACAAGCCCGGGGCTGCATATGGCTCTTCCAGAGCCTTGATACCAAAATTACTGTTTGGAATATTGAAAAAAATGAATTTTGTTATATATAAAAGGTTTATATAAGGTTTATATACATGAATTTTTAAATCAAATGGACAACAACAATGTGTTTGTTTGTTGTTTTGTCATGACCTAATGTTTCTGAGTGTGGATCCGAAGGTGTTGTTAGGATCTCAAGGTGTTGTTAAGACTAAAATGTCCTGAATTCGCTAAACACACCTTTGTACCCTATGTTAAAGAAAAGTAAAAAAAAAATTCTAGCCAGGTGATAACAAAGAAGAATAGAAAAGGCTATGATTCAGAATTGTTAACAAAGCAATTGGGTTGGATAACATATGGTTAATCCACATGATCAGGTTGTCCCAGTGTAAACAGAGAAAACTGACCAGGGTTGGATGCTAGGAATGCACAATTTGATCCTCCATCTACTCCCAGGTAAGCAACCTCTACCTGTCTGTTTCTGCTAATCATCAAAGCAGCATTTTCTAACTTCTATTGATCCAAGTAGAGTTGTCTGGTTAAACCTATCACATTTTATTTTTATAGGCAAATTTCTCTTCTGCAACTAGCTATTGTGTACTAGCCATTTAGCAGGAACATTTCTTCTACCTGGCTGCTGCCCTCCATTGCCATTTTTATTTTATTCTTTTAAGAATATCAGAGAAACTGGACTTTATTTTCCTTTTGACAGATAGAAAATTGGATAATGAAATGGTAGGCAAAGAGTCCCCCTCTCTTCTTCCTCATCCCCTCCCATCCCCCTCCTCCTCCTTCTCCACACTGCTAGCACTACCACTACCATCACCAGATGCCACTTTCCCTACTTCAAATACAGGAAAAATGGCAAAACTGTATATAATTCCCCCTTTCTTTTTATTAATTTACCAATGAACTCATAAACCAATGAACTATGAAATATGAGAAAGAGTCAGTGAACACCAGTTTATGTTAAAGGAGCATCATTTGAAATCCCATGTTCTGTAAAGTCCATCTGCAGAACCAACACTAATTGCTGCTTCCTTTCCGGACATGGTAGATCCATCAACTGGAATCACTGGAAAATGATCCAGACTAGTATAGTAGCCAGAGCTAAAGAAAATATTGAAATCTGAAAAGGGAATTCTTAAACTAGCTTCATTTCTATGTGGTTTACATATGGGAGTCAAGCAGCTTAAGAATACAAAGTGCAAAGCTTATACTGTATTAATATTTTAAAGATACAGTATTAAGTTATTTATTTAGTGCATATGACTCAACTGTCAGGATTGCTGCATTCAGTTTTTTTAAAGCTTAATAGATGCATCTACTTTTGGGGAGAATATTATATCTCTAAACTTCTCAGGATAGCAATCAGAGTATCAGTATACTCTTTTTGCAATCAAAGTGTTTAGTAAAATTTAAAATATTCTATCTAGTCCACCAAGGTACCTGATTCTTCTTCAGATAGAAATGAAATTAAGTGTTGCTGTATGGATTGGAATGGTCAGGAGTCATGTTGACCAACAGCAGAGCAAATAATGTAATCTCTGTAGAAGAGCTAAAATATTTGGACTGAGACAAGGCGTCATTTCATCTCCAATTGAAACTTCTGAAGAATCTGTATAAGGCATGCTGTAATTCCAGGCTGGTTGAGAAAATGTGCTTCTTTTTTTTCTCACACCATAACTCACCACCATTTATCTTAATTAAAAATGTCAATGCTGGGAAAATGTTTCTGGAAACTTGAACATTACATTCCCCTCTCTTTAAAATAGGTTTTTAAGTGCCACACTTTCGCTGTCTAAAGTAGTATCATGCCCCAATGAGTGACCCCATTCATTACCCACCTTCCTTCTACATTTTCATTATGAAAAATCCTTTATTATTTCACATGGACTGACAAAGGTGTTATTGCTTAATTAGAAGAAAGGCATATGAAAGAGGGGAAAGGAAGCAAACCCTGAACCACTATCATGCTGAGAGTCACTGTCTGCCAGAGAATCACTGTCATATTACCTAAATGCAGAGTAAACTACATTTCTAGTTCATAGTAGCTCTTTAGAACATATCAGTTCAACACCATTTGAGTAAAAGGGCCCATAATGATATCTGCAGGATTCTTCTTTCTTTATCTCACTATAACATTTCAAAGTTGCCCTTCCCTTCATCTTTATGGTATCAGAATAATCTGAAAATATAATTACATTAATACACAGTGCAACCACCCTGTCATGCCAAAGTAAGAAAGCAGGAAGTAAACAAAGTTAATAATGAAACAGATAAGGTCAATCAATTAAAAATTTAGAGTAACCAAAATATTTTTCAGGTGGCACTAAAAGTATTTCAATATTAGTGCCACACATTCTTTCATAGATCAGTTTTATTAAAAATCACATTTAACCACCAATAGACTTAGCAGTTTAAGATTAATATAATGCATGAAAACTCTAGTACTCTGAGATGATGTGGATGTGGTTAGTTGGACTCGACATTGCTCCTTTATGTCTATGGAGATTCTCAGTCATCCAAGTCATGGTTGTCCCAAAAGTGCTTTTTCAATAGGCAACTGGACTTTCTGGTTTTTCTTTGAGGATGTGTCACTTCTCATCCAAGAAGCTTCTTCAGCTCTGAATGAATGATGGGGAGTGGAAAGATTTATTCTCCTTGCAGACTGCTGATTTGAAAGAGGAATCAAAGTGACCATCTAGATCAGTGGTGGCTAACCTTTTTGGGCTCCTGTGCCAAAAATTGAGTGCACACTTGTGCATGAGAACTCACATGTCAACACCCAGAAGACAATGCATGCATCCCTGCCCATCCTCTGTGCATGCACATGCAATGCCCCCCATGCCCTCCCACAGTGCCCCCTTACCTGCACTGTACCTCCCAGCTGATTTTTGACCCCTTTGAGGCCTTTTTTGGCCTCCCAGAGACTTGAGAAAAATTTCTGCAGGCCGAAAAATTGGTCTTTTCATCACTTCCAGTATTTCCAGAAGGAAGTAACAAAAAAGGGCTATTTTTCAGGCCTACAAAGGCTTTCCTCAAGTCTCTGGGAGGCCAAAAAAGGCCTCAAACAGGCCAAAAATCAGCTGAGAGGTGTGCGCATGCACAACGAGATAAATTTACCTGCAGCTTGCGTGGCAGTACAAAAATGGTTCTGCATGCCACCTGTGGCACATAAGCCATAGGTTTGCCATCACAGTTCTAGGTCAAAATTGAACAGCCCTCTCTCAACAGAGGTGTAGGGATACAATATCATCTATTTCCAGTCTACAACTCAATCCTTTCAACAGTTCCTAGAATGCTTCACACTCATTTGCACTACTCAGCTGACCCTGACGATACAGATAAACCTCCAGGTGGTTTCAACAAAGAATGCAAATGACTAGCTGTCTGCAAGGAGTATAAATCCTTACATTCCCCACTATCCAGTCAGAGCTGAACAAGCTTCTTGGATGAGAAGTGAAATGTCTTCAAAGAAAAACCTGAAAGTCCAGTTGCTTCTTTAAAAAGCACCTTTGGGACACTGCTTCTTTACTTATTTCTTTTATGATTATTGTGCATTTTCTATTCTGTTGTACTAATTCAGAATCAGTCTGAAATTGTTGTTTCCTAAATGGAATACATTGAGTGAAATTTAACAAATGAAATATTGAAATGTATTGAGGACAAAATTGTGTATTTGGACATGAATGGATTGTAATATCATCAGACCACACAAGCACCACATTGAGGAAGGTCGGTAGCCTAGGTAGCAGGCTTCATTATTTTCCTTATGCAACACTCAAATTATTCAGGAAAAAAGTCGAGAGGGGCTATCAGAATTTACAATCCTCAGTCTGGCAGTCTTCCATGTTTTAGTCATGTGTGTGAGGGGGTGGGGCGTGGGCAGTCATTCTCTTTCAGCCCTAGGAAGGCTCCAATAGCAAACCATTTCAGAAAAACTTCACCAAGGGAATGGTTCGGGTAGTTGCCAAGAGTCCACACTGACCCCAAGTCAAGACTTCCCCCAAGTCTTGAAAAATAGCATATAAGAGGTTTGTGAAAAACATAAAGGTTTCTAACCCACTCTGACTCTCATCATTGTTAGTTAGATCAATGGTGTTGCTGTTTTAACATCTGTCTCCAATTCTATCTACTTATTTATGCTCTCTTCATTATGTACACAAACATTTTGTGAATTGACAACAACTTAACCAACTACAAAAGGAAGGGGATCCATGGCTAAAGATACTAAAGATACTGCTATCCTCAGTTGCGAACACATAGTTTCCCTGTCTAAGCTTGCATAGTTTTGACACATAAATTCCACTAAGGTGTCAAAAGATGGACCAGCAGGGACAAGACCAGTGAGAGAGCTTGAAGGATCACTTGGCTTGGCATGGCCTCAAATTTAAAGGCAATTTTAAATATAGCAATTTTTATTTATTTATTTTGTTGTTTTATTTTATGCACTCTCATTTTGTGAATATTCTTATTTTGTTTATGGATAGTCATTTTTAAAATGTTAGCTAGGGATGTTGAAAATTGCAACAGGCAATTTATCTAGATATTTGAAAGGATATGTGCATGAGTAAGTATATTCCCATTGTTCTATAAATGTTGAAAAGGTATGTATATTGCATATATTTCCATAGTGGGGCAGTCTTTCTTTCCTCCTTAGGAATATCTTATACACATATAAAAACATGCAGAGTAATAACACATGCCACTCTAGCAGTAGAATGGTAAAATTAATAAAAGTAATATATTTCTCTTTAAGTGAGGGAGTTGTTCTAGCCATCTTGATAAATGTGATGTGTGCCCATTTCTCAAGAAGATATTACAGAATCAAACAGTTATTATCTCCTGTTATTTGTTTTAGATCACAATTTCTGAGGGACCTGGAGAAAGTGGATTAGTTTTCAGTCATATTTCGGGTTCAGGAAACAATATGGAGGCAGTACTGATTTTGTTCATAACCAGTGCTGGAGCCAGGATGAGGGTGATATGATCCTCCTTGTTCTTCTCAACTATTCAGAATTTGATACCATCAATTACAATGGTACATTTTTGATTTGCTGGTGAGATTGGGGGAGAAGAGGCATATGTTTATGGTGCTTCTTCTTTTTCTGGGGCCAGCTCTAGTTAGTGTTGACAGGAGGGGAGAGAGTTTGAATCTCAAAACCTGATTTGTAGAGAACCATTGGGCTTGCCCCCCATGTTTAATATCAGCATGAAACTGCTGGATGAGGTCATTTTTTCCACACAGGGTCAGGCATTCCAAAATTCCCAGCTCTACATCTTGACCCAGGACATTAAGTGATATTGTCAATGTCATGTTCCAGTGCCTGGGCGGGTCTTGCAGTTTAGATGATGAATAGGTTTGAACTCAGCCTGGCAAGACTGAATGGTTTTGTGCATAGTTCTACTGGTGCTGTAGTAGTTTTCCTTCTTTAGTTCAAAATGGAGCTGCACTTCCAATTCTTTATTTTAGATTTATAATTCTATAAATTCCCACTTCCTGCTTAAAGTTGTATTTGATCTTTTCTAAGGCTCATCTGGTGAGTCAATGAGCCTTTCATGGACTAGGATTTCATTCTCACAGTCATTCACATCTTATAATTTTGCTTGTGACTTGTTGCATTCTCCTTTATGCATTCAACGAGTATAGATATTGTATTAATTACTATCAGTGCCACAATAATGGAAATTAACTTTCTACATTGGGAAATTTTTGGATATAAATCATCTATATAAAATGGAAGGCAATTCTGAATAACAAAGGAACCCAGCAATTGAATTTTATTTTTTGTGATGTTCTTCTTACATTGATTATTTACTATTTCTTTCTGAGATGAGATTATATATATGGTTGAGGAGCCTTCCAAGGAATTCACTTAGATGTAGCAAATTCTGTATTCTTGTGTGCTAACAAATGGCATTCTATATTCAGCCACATGTTCTCATTTTCAGTAAGTAAGCAAGTAAGTAACTATATAGATAGGTAGTTGGTAGGCAAGCAAGTAAGTAATACTAGAAATTAATCACTCTTATTACATGTTTTATCTTTATGCTGTGTCACCTGTAAAGTTATGGAATCAATAATTAACCAATCCATCATCCTCCACTTCGAAACTAACAACCTACTCTCGAATAAACAATTTGGCTTCAAAAAGAACCTATCCTGTAATCTTCAATTCTTACACTATAAAAACATATGAACTACACAACTCGATCAGGACAAAGCAATAGATGCAATTTACATGGACTTCTGTAAAGCGTTTGATTCAGTGGTACACAACAAACTACTAAAACTAAAATCTTATGGTATCTCTGCATAACTGGAAAGAAGCATTCCTGTCAAACAGACAACAAATGGTCAAAATTGGGAGCGTCCTATCAAATCTGTACCTGTCAACAGTGGTGTCCCCCAAGGCAGTGTTTTAGGACCAACTTTCTTCATTCTCTACATAAATGACCTCTGTGATCATATTAAGAGCAACTGCTTTCTCTTCACTGATGATGTAAAGCTATTCAACACCACCAACAATACTGCTACCCTTCAAAAAGACCTTGACTANAAACAAATGGCAACTTCAAATCTCAACAAATAAATGCTCTGTCTTACATATTGGCAAAAAAAATCAGAAAATAAAGTACAAGCTGAATAGTCAAGACCTTATTGATGATCCAAACTCTGTCAAGGACCTTGGAGTACTCATTTCTAGTGATCTACGTGCTAGAAACCACTGTAACCACATAGCCAAAAAGGCATTAAGAGTTGTTAACCTAATCTTGTGTAGCCTTTTCTCCGGTAATATCACAGTAATATCTGGAGCATACAAAACATTTGCTAGACCAATACTTGAATACTCATCAGTCTGGAACCCACATTACGTATCGGATATTAATACAGTTGAGAAAGTCCAGAAATATTTCACAAGACTTGAAATTTTAGACCTAGACAACCTAGAACTATGTCGCCTTCGGTCCAATCTAAGTATGGTATATAAAATCATACATTGCAATGATTTATCTATCAATGAATACTTCAGCTTCAACCATAACAACACAAGAGTACACAATAGATACAAACTCAAGTTCAACCTCACCAAACTTGATTGCAGGAAATACGACTTCAGCAACAGAGTGAAGTATTCCAGCAATGTCTAGAATATTCTACATAGTTTCTTGTGATTTCTTCCCCAAACCCCAAAAACTTTAACCTTAGATTGTCTACTGTTGACCTCACCCCTTTCCTAAGATGTCTGTAGGAGGCGTGCATAAGCGCACCAACGTGCCTACTGTCCCTGTGCTAAAGTTTCTTTTATTTTTTTTATATGTACCCATTTCACGTATTCATAACTATGTATATACTTATACCTATTATCTTGTAAGCAACTGACAAATCAAAATAAATAAAATAAATAAAAATAAAAATAAAAGAAGCAGGGTTTGGAACAGGACCCTATATGTGTTGTTGTTGTTTTCAGATTTTGACCCTTCCACCCCAGGGTGAATCTGAAAAACTGAAAGTGATGAAATATTGATTCCCATTAGCTGTGAATTGGCAATAGTAAGAGCATAATGAATAATTTGAATAACTTGAATAATTCATCATATCTTTTCTTATGTTCATTTATATACTTCTAAAACTTTTGTGTCTGTAATCTTACAGGCTATTTTACAAAATATGTCAAAAATCTAGAATTTAGTATTTTTAGTATTTATTTGATTTGTCAATCACTTACAAGATACATGTATAAGAATAAAACATAGGTTGGAATACATGAGATAGATACTTACAAGAAAAATAAAAAAACAATAGGACAGGAACGGTAGGCACAATTAGTGTGCTTATGCATGCCCCCTACAGGTCTCTTAGGAAGGGGGTGAGGTCATTAGTAGACAGTCTAAGGTTAAAGTTTTTGGGGTTTGGGGAAGAAACCACAGAGTCAGGGAAAGTTTTCCAAACATTGACCACTTGGTTGCTGAAGTTGTATTTTTTCAGTCAAGTTTGCTGCTTTTGGAATTATAAATTCCATTTTTTTTCTTGTTGTGGCTATATTTATTTTGAATTTGCAAATAAGCCCACTAGTCTACTTGTAGCCCTTGTTTTTGGAGATCTTGCCATTATTTTAAAGTTCCTTGTGCATCAAGAAGGTCTTTGTATTTTATTATTTTATTAAGATCTAGATTATTTGGATGTATCGATATTGGGAATCGTATCATTGCGTCCATCATTGAGATCCCAGATGTAATTTTTAAATATAGTTTTTTTTTGTTTCCAATTAGCCAATAAAGAATCTCTAATTACATGTCTGTTGGAATACTTCTGCTTGAATTGTTTTCCAGCTGTCCATAAAAATGCATGCCATCCCTTCTGTAAATCATGGCCTTCTAAAAATAAGTATCCTTTTATTCAACAGAATTACCCACTCTTTCAACCAAAAGTAAGGAGGCTGCACATCCAGTCTATTCCCAATTTGGATGCCATGCCTCGCCTGCTCTTTCATATCTTGCATTGCCTTTAGGTTTATTCTCAAGTTTTTCCCTTGCCCAAGATAAATTTGTAATTATCTGTTTAAGTTCACAAGGTAATTTTTACGTATTCTTTATTGGTATTGGTTTGGAATAAGTAAATTAAATTTGGGCAAATATTCATTTTTATAGTGGCCATCCTCCTAATAAGGATATTTGCAATTTAACCCATATCTCTAAATCTTTTTTGACGTCCTGTAATGAATTTATTAAATAATTTATCTTTCCAATTAGAGTTTTGTATTGAGCTGTCACCAAATTCTTAAGTGTTTAACTTTTTTTAGCTATTTGTAATCCCATGATCCTTTCCAATTTTAAAGTTTTTGTTTTCTGCTAAATTTTGAAAACATTAAGTTTCATTTTTCCCTTATTAATTTTAAGTCCCTGCAACTTCCCCAAACTGATTAAATCTTTCAAGTAGTTCTTGACCTGTTCCAAATTGGTTCCTCTAATGAAAATATACCATATCAATCCGCAAAAATGACTGGATTTACTTTCTTCTTTTTTAATTTTTAGTCCTTTTTATTCCTGGTTTCTGGTCCTAATCTGTGTAAGCAATGTTTCCAAAGATAAATGAAGACAGGGGAAGATAAGTGGACATCCCTGCCTGACCTGCTTTCTTTATTTTTAGTGAGTGTGTGTACTCTCACATTAATTATAATATTTGCCTTTTGTGAATCATCAATGTAGTCATGATGTTTGTTCAAATTTAGTGCCGTAAATTCATATTGTTAATTTGTGGATCAGGAATTGCCAGTTTTAGATGGTCAAAGGCTCTCTGGCAGCCAAGTAATACAAGGACTATTTGTTTTTCTGGATGGCTTCGTATGTATTCCAAAACATTTAATAAACTACTCTTAAATTGTCCTAAATTTGTCTGTTTAGGTGAAAAAAATCCATTTTGATCTTTAATATATAAGTGTGTAAGCTAATGTATGATTCATATGTTTTGCATGTGTATCATTGCAACTATTGTAATCATTCAGGCATTTGCAACATTGTATCAATTTCACGTGTAATGCATTGAGCTTCTGTTCTCTCCTCATGACCTTTTGCAGGCACGTACAGGGGACAAGGAGCTAAACATCTGTAGAAAAAGCCTTATTTACATTGTGATATAGTTTCTAGCATTGCAGCTTTGTAAAGCAGCGAAATATCCCTGATCGAATTATAATCTTACCATTCCTGTCTGACCTGGTATCGCCTTATCTGAGCTATTGTAAAATCCTGTATATCCTTCTGACCTGAGCTTTGACTAGGCTCTGAATAAACAATCACACCCCTTTTGAATGAGCAATAATAAAAGAGCCATGTACCTCAGACATTCTGGGCGCATCTCATCCTGAGGAACTCCGTTCCTGTCGTTCTTCTCCTTTTGCTACCTATCATTGAGACGCCGCATACTAATGCGGGATAACAGATACCGCATATATATATAATTCATTCAAATTTTTTTCATTTATTTTAGGTCTAGGCAATGTTTTGTATGATCTAGTTAGTAGTGTGATATTACCAGAGAAGAAGCTTCGAAGGCACTAGATTAACAACTCTTAAAATGCCTTTTTGGCATGTAGTTATAATGGGCTCTAGCCCTTAGATCATTAAGGAAATGATACTCCAAGGTCTTTGACAAAGTTTTGGATCCTCAACAAGGTCTGACGATTTAGCTTGTATTTTATTTTCTGATTTTTTTGCCCAATATGTAAAGACAGATTCCCTCACTAGGAACACTAGGGATTTCATCCATTCCTGTAGAATTGAAATTTCACGAGTTTATCATAAAACATTTGTATGGTCAGTTTCCTGCATGTTTGGCGTGTCCTATGTTCAAATATGGCTACTTTCAAGGAGATACGATCTCTGAATATTGCCCTGCTGAATTATAAAAGAACTTTATTTACTATATAGGAAGCTCTACCATTTTTGAAGGAATGAAAGAAAATCCCCAAGAATCACAGGTTGTCCTCGTTTGTTCTTAAAGTTTTGAGAAAGAGGAATAAAAACAATTTTCCAACACCACACACACACAGCATCACACACATATTCCTAATTAATAAGTATGCATTTTATGTGTAGAAACAGAACAGAAATGAAAAAAGTTCCCTCAGAGCCAAAACAGAGTCACTCACTGTTACTGAAGCCCATGTCCACACCGAACCAACGGATGCAAAGAGGATGAAAAACTGACTAAAAAAACCTTGCCATCCATTCGAATAACAGCGATAATAGCTCACTGCCTTCCGTTTGGCTTCCCTCTCTATCCGTCCAGCATTCCGTCTATTGACGTTTCATCTGCTCCGAAGTTTTTGGCTACCTAAACTTTTGCGCGGATAAATGTATCAAGTTCATCCATTCTCTGCATTGCTACGCATCCGCTATAACCCCGCTTGGCGTCTGCTGTGCATCCTGCGCGAAGCTTGCAATCGCGCGCCGGAAGCGACACGGACAACAGATGCCTAGAACAGATTTGCAGAACAGATGCCAAATGACGAAACAAAGCATTTAAAACCAAGAAAAAGACGTTCGCAAAGGGGACCTATCTCGGATATTAAGGATGCCTGAGAGATGCCTAGAGGAAATGGCTAGAGGATGCAAAGGGACACCGTATACTTGCCTATAAAAAGGGGAAGCAACTCGTCTGCATCTCACTTTCAGACCAGCAGCCCACCTGTGCAGACCTACTGCAGCCTTCATCTGACTCTTCCTCTTCCACAGCATCCAGTCATGTCCACAGTGGATCATACCAAGTCCTTTTGGCAAGCCACCATCCTTCTGCAACAGTACGAAGCCAATCTACAGGCTCTGCTGAACTCTACTATGGGAATGAAAAAGAGGCAGCCAAAAGAAGCATCTGGGTCCCGAAAATGGAGTCGGGGAGAAGAGCACAAGTACGGAATGGTACAACAGCTGATGGTTGGAGCTCAGGAACGAAAACACTCGGGCGTTCCAGAACTTCATGAGGATGCCGCCGCTCATGTTTGAACGAAATTGTGTCAGTGCCTGACATCCAGGTTGATCCAACAGAACACTAAATTCCGGCACAGCCTGGAACCTGGGCTCAAGGGGCACCACTCTGCGCTCACCTGGCCTCAGGGACACCCGACATAAAGCATGCAGTACGGGCTGGAGGGTGCCAACACAACACCATCAGCATTGTGGTCAGAGAAAATGGTGGGCAGGCCATCATCGAAGAATACAGAGAGGAGCTCCCTCCATGCCCCTCCACTGAAGAAGGCTGGAAGAAAGTTGCAGAGCAGTGTAATCAGAGGGGGAACTTCCCACACACCGTTGGAGCCATTGATGGCAAGCACATCGGCCTGCACAAGCTCCAGCCAACTAGGGTCCCTATTTCAACTAACAAAAGGGCTCCTTCAGCATCGTCCTCTGCCATGGTCGATGCTGGACTAACAAGTTCATGTACATCGATGCTTCCAGGATATGGCTCACTCTTCAGATACCGCAGGGTATACACGCCAAGTCAGCTCAAGGAGGGGAATGGTAAAGGCAACCTCATCATGGGGCCTTCCCATGATCCAGACCCCGCCAACGACAAGCAAGCTGTGCCCTATCTTCATCATGGGGGATGAAAACGCCTCTCCCTCAGAACCTACCGTCATGAAGCCCCTACATACTTGCCAGACTCCTGACCCGTGAAGAGAGGATCTTCAACTACAGGCTGTCCAGGGCAAGGCGGATGGGTTGAGAACACCTTTGGCATCCTGGCAAAGGTTCCAGGTACTGCTCATCACCATGCAGCATCGCCCAGATGACCGTAGAAAGATCGTGGAAGCTTGCTGCATCCTGCACAATCTCATTAGCCACTGCTACCCCAGTTTGCAGAACAGGTCATGGACTGTCAACAAGGCAATGGGTGACATGGAGACTGGGAATTGGAGGCAAGGGTGAAACCTGATGGGATCACTCAGATGTGCAAGGCCACAACAGAGCGTCAACGTGAAGGAAAAGCAGCGCAACCTCCCTGAAACACCTGGTGCACTCCCCAACTGGAGCGGTGGAGGGCAAGACAGGAATGGTAGATGTTAATGGATGCTTCTTCAGCCTTCTCATCAACACGGATGACATTGGGCCCATGTATGTGGGTGGCTACATATGAACAGGGAGTTTAGTAAAGAAAGTTGGTGTGTTGGTTCAAATGTGTGGATAATGCTTACATTGTTCTTGATAAATAAAGGGGCCATAGGTGTGGCACGCTGGGAGGGTAAAAGACCATAACAGTCCACTATGTTTGCACTGGAGTTATCTATCCTACAGCTATTAGCATCCCAGAGGTATACCTGCTCCATTCACAGGTATCCCTGCTCACCCCACTCCTATCTTAAACCATCCCACAAGGCATGCAAAGGCTTTAAAGCAATTCTAAAAGTTTCCACCAAGACTTATTATAAAAAGGAAATGAAGCAAGTGTGTGAAATCAAAGATAACTTTTATTGAACAACAAGCTATCAAAAAAAAAATGACCGCCAGGTCAAGTGCTCAAATAAAGTCCCAACAGGTAGCCAGCTACCTAGTCTCTGGCACTCTTCTGGTCACTCGGAGTGTGCCAGTCCTCAGGGGTGAAGGGTCCAGGTCCTGTGGTTGGTGGTGTAAGTGCTGGATGTGCGCTGGCCCTGAGAGGACAACAGGTGTTCGTGTTTGGGAAGGTTCGGACAGCTGGCTGAGCCCCGTGATGCTGAGAGGTCCTTCCTCATGCCATGGGGTGTTCAGCCCCAGTAACTGGTGACAGATGTACTGAGCCGGGCCTTGGCTGGGGGTGGAGGAAGGAGTAGTGTATGTGGCCGTCTGCTCTGCAGCTGGGTTGAGGACTGGCATGGGTGGCATCATTGTTGTGGGTGGCATCGTGGCATCGGTGCAGCAGTGGAACAGGTGCACGGTGTCCGCCTGATGACTCTCGTGCTGGACTGGAGTGGCTGCCTGCCCTGGTCTGCTGAACCTCCTGGTAGCTGTAGCCCTGTTAGGGTGAGGGCCTGTGGGAAGCTTGGAATGGATGGGACATCAACCGGGTGTGGGTTGGAGGAGCAACCTGGACTGGGTTGGAGCAGGTTTCCTCTGGGTCCTGGAGGGTTGTGTAAAGCACTCAGTGAGTCTGGTCCCTTCACCAGCTGGTACGTGGCATCCGCCAGTGACCTTGAGTTTTGTTGACATAGTGAGGAAGGGGCTGTGCATTGGATGATGAGGAGTGGTGTGGACGCAAGCTGAGAGAGGAAGATCATGCTTGGGCGGATGGTGTCCCCTGATCTCAGCAGGACAAGGTGTGCCAGCCCATCCCTGCTGTCCGGCCTCTCTGCCTTTCTGCGAAGGCGAGCTGGGGGGTGGAGTGGCTAGGACTGTGCTGGACTCGCTGTCCTCTCTCTACCCACCGACCAGGAAGCCTCTACGCACTCCACCCATGACTTCACACACCTGTCCGCGTGTTTCCACGTGGCAGCCTCCACAGAAACCTGCCTGGAAACAGGGCTGACTCTCGGCCGGTTAGAGGAAGTGGCTCCTCAGAGCAGGCTTCCAGGAGAGAGGGTAGTGAGAGTGGGCTGGTGGTGCTCCTCGGGGTGGACTCACCCCCAGGAAGCTGCAACTGGCCATTACGTAGGTCTCTCTGTCTGTCAGCTTCACTAGTGGCCTGGCCAGATTGTTTCAGGTGCCACTTCCCGTACCAGGTGTGCATATGTTCCACCAGCCGAGGAGCACCTCCAAAGTGTAAGCCATACTCTCTGCCCTCTCTCTCGCAAGGCCGCCTGCTTTCCACTTGGTGTTTACAGCCGGTGTCCCCTTCCGCACAGATGAGTCGTTTCTCTCAGCCACTCCAGCACCTCATCCTCGCGCCTTCCTCAAATGTAGTATTCGCCCTCCCCGTTGTCGCATACGCCTCTTCTCCCTTTGGCTGACCATATGGCCCCCCCCCATCCAGAGGGGCTCCCAGGTAGTAGGGGCTGCTCTCCACACCATCAGCAGCAGCAAAGCACCAGCAGGATCATTCATCATCAATCATCATCATCATATCATCATCATCATCATCATCATCGTCATCCTCACCAGCAGGATCATAACAGCAAGCAGCAAGCAAGCCAGCAGTGGCAGCAACAGGATCAATCAACATCATCAGTCAGCAGAGCAGGCGCAGGATCAAGCAGCATGGACCAGCAGGACAGGATAGCAGCGTAAGAGTAATCAACCAGCAGGCCAGCAAGTCCAGGAGACAGAGCACGCGCAGTGATCAGGATTCACGAGCAGGATGAGCAGGAACGAGCAAGACCAGAGCACGAGCGGAGAGCAAGGTCCAGGAGCACGAGCAGGACCAGCAGGACCCAGCAGGACCAAGAGCACTTCAAAAGTAAGCCCCCAGCAGAAGCCGCAGCACCAGCAGAAAGCACATCGCCAGGAGCAGCTTTCAGCAGAAGCCCAGCAGAAGCAGAGTCAGGGGCGGTGCGGGAGGTTGGCCCTGTCCCCTCTTGCCAGGGGATGGCACACGGACCTGCCTGAGGCTTTCGCTTCCGCCCCATTGGTTTTGTGGGTTGCTGCTGGCACCGGAGGCTGGCAGGCACGAAGGCTGGCAGAAGCCAGGCACGAAGGCTGGCAGGCAGGCACCGACGGCTGGCAGGAAGCCTGGCAGGTAGGCTGGCAGGAAGCCTGGCAGGTAGCACTGGCAGGTAGGCTGCAGGAAGGGCAGGCAGGCAGGCAGCACTAAGGCCTTGGCTGGAAGGCAGCTGGCAGAAAGGCTGGCAGGCGGCAGCAGGCAGCGCAGGCACAGGAACTGAAGTGTCCAGCCAGCAGGTCTTCCTCGGGAATGCGGCCATGTGCGAAGCTGCTCCCTTTATATCCGGGGGGCTTACGCAAGTGCTTCCCCCCGCATGCCAATTAATGCTCCGGCATCCGTTCCGCTTTCCACGTGTGCATCCGCTTTATCCGCGTGCATCCGCTTCATCTGCTGTGTATCTGCTCTGCATCTTCTGTATCCGTTCTGCATGCGCTCGCTGAGGCCCCCCGGAAGCCCTGCGGTTGCATCCAAATCCGCTCCCATGCCGCTTCCATCCTCTGGGCTTGCCGGTTTCCCATCGCACTTTGCATCCGCCCTGCATCTTCCCGGCCATCCGTGTATCCGCTCCATTATGCAAATTTTGCCCTTTGAGAGTGGATACAACGGCCGTTGTGTCCTTTTTGCATCCGTTGGCCAGTGTGACATGGGCTTTAGAGCTGGTGTTTCAGAAAATCTTCAAGCCTGTATTCAAATAACAGGGAAGAAAAGTAATGAACCAGATTTCCATGGCCAACAGGAATAGTCAAATAAAGTTCCCTCTAACCATTACAAAGGAAATTTAAGCAATAATTCATTGCTCTTTTAAAATAGAAAATTGGACTTTTGAAGACCTAAAATGAAAATCCTCTTCAGGTAAATGCTGATGAGTGAAATCCTGATTACAGGCTCATCATCCATCTGCCTACAGTCTTTCTCCCCCATTTTATTCAATAGTTTGTCATGGTTCTTATTGGGAAATGAATTCCCTTCACTCTGACATTTCATATACTTACTGATATGGCATATAATGAACATTATACAAAACTGTCAGCTTCTAACAAAATTAACTTTTTTATTGCATTAATTTTTTTTGCAATAGCCCCAGCCTTGGAGCTAAGATCAGATCCTTAGTAGGTGTTTAATTCTGAACAACATGAACATTTCTGCTCACGAATCAACCCTACTCCCACACGGTCTTGACTTTTTCTTTAGAGTTTTCTAGAGCAGAGATGTCAAACTCAATTTCATTGAGGGCTGCATCAGAGTTGTGTTTGACCTTGGGGGAGACAGCTGTTAGGGGCTCCTGTTGTGACCAGGGCTGGTACTCAGCAGGTTCTGACTAGTTCTAGAGAACCGATAGCAGAAATTTTGAGTAGTTCAGAGAACTGGTAAATACCACTTCTGATGAGATTTTACAGTATCCTTCCTCTGCCATGCCCACAGAACCGGTCGTAAAAAAATTTGAATTTCACCACTGGTTGTGACCTAGTGCTAAGGCAGGACTTCCCTCAGACCCTCCTTCCCTCCCTCTCATTATAATCTCCTTCCTCCCTTCCTTTCTCCTCCCAACCTCCCTCCCTCCCTTCCCTCTGCATTCTCCTTTCTCCTTCCTTCCCCTCTTTCCTTCTTATTCCTTCTTTGCTCTCTTTCCATTTTTCCTTCCTCTTTCCCTGTCTCCTTTCCTCTCCCTTCTTGGATGCTTAAATGCAAAAGGAGAAACTTTTCTCCTCTTGTTTTGTTTTTAGATTGTTTTGATAGCCCTCTGCCACTGAAAATGGAGTGTAGGGAGTGCACCTGGCCCCTCTGAGCCCTGTTTTTGGTCGTGACAGCCTCCTGCAGCCCTCTACTAGCAAAAACACAATTTTTGATGGCAGAGGCTGCCGGAAGCCATCACAGCTGAAAACGGGATCCAAGGAGGGCATGCAGTCCTCCTGAGTTTTATTTTCACAAGCAGAGGCACTGTGAGCTGGCCCTTCTCTGTTTCCAGGGTGGCCCCACAGGCCAGATTTAAGCACCCAGCGGGCTGGATCTGGTCCATGTGCCTTGTGTTTGACACCTTTGTCTTAGACCTATCATATAGTTTCTTAGTGGGTAAAAATTTGTAAAAGTAGTTCATTTCAATGACATTGAAATAAGGGAAAGACAGCAATTAAATATTCTCTTTATTTTTTCAGCTTTTAAATGGATTTTTTAGATAAGTTATCTCCTGTTGAGGATCTTTCTGCTTCCAAACATAAAGGACTATTATTTTTTGAAAAAGGAAAGAAGGAAATATATTAACCCCACTATTCTTTTTTTTTAATTTTATTAGTTTTCAATAAACAAACATACACAAACAAAACACAAAACATAAAAATATGAAACTTCTTTTTGGACAGCGGCTTAGTCCTGGGTTACATCTTTTTGTACAGACATAAATTCAAATTCATGATGATTTTTTATTCCATTTCATATCTTATTTACCATTCCACATTTTCTACATAGCTTCTTCCCTCTTTTCACTCTCTTAATTCTGTTTTATTTATTTCATCTCAATTTAAATCATTATGCGTATATCTTTTGTCTGTTCTTTTTCAATTTTCTATTATCTTTTCTCATTAACATAAAATTTCTCCTGTAATCACAGATTGAAGTATGACACCTTTAAATCTTCCCCTAAATTTAACAACTTTAAAAATAAATATTTACTTTTCATTCTGATTCTTGCTTAGTACATTTTAAGCTACTTACTATATTATAAAATAAAAAAGAATTAATAAGTTTATAATATTAATTAAAACCAATAATCCATGAGCAAATTAAGCTCTATTAATTAAATCCAATTTTTTGACATATTTCGACCAATATAAGATACAAGCATACAATCTTATGTACTTTGCAGAATCTCTTTTTAATCATATTTTTTACCTATATCTCTAAATAGATCTTGTTCAATAGCTACTCTTGTTTAAACCTTTTGTAATCTCTCTTCCCTTTTCCCCTTCCTTTCTCTTCTCCAATCCTGTCTTTTTACCCCCTTCGTGCTTTTAATATCCCACCTTCTTTAATCTTCCACCTTCTTTCTTGTATTTTTCTTTCCTGTTGCTTTCTGCATTGCTATTTGATTTTTCACCTTGATTTTCCCTTTTTGGTTGTTTTTTTAAAGTCTTAACATTCTCCATTCTTTTTCCCCTCTTTCTCTTTTCTTCCCAAACTAAAGTTGTTTGTTCATTAAAGATAAGCTTTCTTCTTCAATTCCCCAATCTTTCTTTCTTGGTAGTTTCTTATAGCGGGTGATAAATCGGTCCATTCTAACAAAATGGAAAACATCCAGAAGAGAGCCCTTCCCTTCTTTTCTTTTAGCCCTTTAAATATCAATTTTCAGTCATCAACAAGTATGCTTGCATTGTGAAAAGTTTTTTTAGACCAACCCAAATGTTTCTAGTCTTTTAAATAAATAATTCACAAGAGAGTTCCCAAAGTCTACCAGGGCAATTCCAAATACACCACAGTCTGTTTCATTTAGGCACTTTCTTACTTTGTTTATACTTCCTCTTCTTGGGGTCATAGTTCAGTTATAAAGCCTCCAATTAAAATAATATGCCTCTTCTAGGAAGTTTTGTTACAAGTTTCGCTCTGATCTTTATAAAATTCCAAGCAGCCTCCTCCAGGAAAATCTTAATATTAATTCTTTCTCTCCTTTCCCACTTGATAGCAAAAAAAAAAAAAATTGTTTCCAATGCTCAGGAAATTCTTTATCGTCCCCTTGGCGTTCAATTTTACCTGCTAATGCCAAATATGAGTTTTCTGATTTCTCCATTCATTGTCTATTCACCATAACGGAAGGAGAGTAGAAAGAAACAGAACTTTCCCATTTTTACTTTCATTTGCCACTTTCTTTCCATCTTCATCGGGAATGATGTATCTTTAATGAAACTTAAAATTCCAGGGTAATTAAAATTGTTAATTGTCAATACCCAGTTATAGCCAAACTTTCTATTTGTCTCAGCTTCCTCCTGCCACATTCTTATCCAGATGAAAGCTTCTTTGTGGTGGCCCATTGCTGATCGCCGCTCCACTGCTTTCAGAAAAGGGAGTTGACCAGCTAGGGAGGGGGTTCGATTTCCCTGGACCCTGCTGGGTCTCCCCCTATCTTCAAGTTAACCTCTATGGGGTAACTATAGCCCCCAAATCCAGCTGGATCAGGGGCACTCCAGCAGCGAGTGCAGCAGGAACCGCACACGATCGCAGATTCCTGCCGCCGCCAAAGCCTTCACTTCACTCCCCAATCCCGCTATTCTTAATTTATCAGCATTCATTAAACAGTGTAGGAATTGTCTTAGCTTCAGTGAACCCAACCACCAATAAATCTGGCACAGGCATGAGTAATTTATGGAATCTTAAAAGTAAATTAAAATTCACTACTTATGGAAGTGGAAGCCCTATGATTTTCCCAATGTTGCTAAACTATAACCTCCAGTAGTACTTGAATCACAACAGTCTTTTTTTCAGTTAATCCTAAATTTTAAATTGTAATAAGACTTATTTCTTGCCACATTTATTTGCAGTTGCATGGGATGAAAAGATGTGTATAGATTGGGATTCCATCCACTATCACTCTCAGTAAATTGGCCATATTCTTCTCCTTGGTAATCACATAAATTTTCCTCTCTGTCCCCGATAGCTAATTTTGGTAAGTTGATTCACCATTCCTTATTTCCCTTTTTATGTTTTCAGCTTCAGCTGCCATCCATTATGATGAAAAAACTTGAGCTAGAGCTCCAACTGGGGGCTGAAAGAAACTAATATGATGGCCAAACAAGCCCCTACTATCATTTCTAATAGTAATCTTACTTAACACTTTGAAACTAAAAAGAAAAGTTTAATCTGTTGCAGGTTGAAGAAAAGCTGTTTTATTTGTCCCAATATACCAAATGAAAATTTAACCATGCTTTATGATAAGATAGTGTGCATCAATATAAATGTTCCAGCAATGGTGTCACCTCATATGTTCCATATCAGCCTTCCATCTTTCCGAGGTCAGTAAAATGAGCACCTAGATTGTTGAAGGCAATAGGTTGACTCTGTAAACTTATAGTCATGTAAAGCACTGTGAAGCATTATATAAGACTGAGTGCTATTGCTATTATCAAATTAGAAGATTGAGCTAGAAAAGATAAACCTGGCGAACAATAGTTTCAAATAACATTTTCTCCTGTTGGGCTACCATTTGCTCAAACAATTCTAATTGGAAGCCTGTTGTTTAAAATGTTGATCAGAATTTAAATACACATGAACAACTATCAGCCTAGCTGACTTTGATCTCAACAGCTGTCCTGATAGACATCTCCACCATCCACCCAGCTCCTTCACTAAAATCCTGGGCTTTTATGGCTTCTCTGGGCTGCTCATTTTATTCAGGCCTCTGTGGGGCCTGTTTCCATGGAAACAGGCAGGCAATCTGCAGCTATTGACAGAACAGGATGGTTTTGTTTTTAATATGCTTGGACACATAACAGGTGCATTCTTACCCTGTAGGTAGCAAATAATATTGAAAATGTAGGCCAGTTAGATAATGGGATAACTATTTAGAAGAAGCATCATTATAGAATAGTCCAAATACTTTAGTTGTAGGATCATGCTGGGTATAAACTATGTATCTCCACCCTAACCTGCAAGAGCATTTGAAACTCTGTACATGGTCCTCTCCTAATTTTTCTCCTAAGAGGCCCCAATTAAAACATGTCAACCTTCTCTTTTGTCAACCTTCTCTTGCATTTTATGCCATTTTATAACAATTAATGAAATGAATACACATAACTAATTCAATAAACTACAATTGGCTGAATTCACATAATGTGATAAATAAAAAACAAACAATTCCCAGTATGACTTAGCACATTGGGAAAACATAAGCCATTTACATTTCAATGTTGATGGGAACTGTTTGCTCTGGGTGGATCTCTTCGTAAATGACCTAATATTGTCATCTGTGCTTTATTCATCACTTGATATTTGTTATAATATGTCATCAGAAAATATTAGAATTGCCAAAAGGCATCCCTGAATGAAAAGAAGCATGGAATATTCTGTCATTTCAATGGCTAATTTGAAGTTAGGAACTATGCTCATTGAAATGTGTTATAGTTTCAACTGAATACAACAAATTGTAATCATGGTTTTGTTTCTTAAATACCATCATCATATTACACATATTACATGGTTTTCACAGAACCATAGGGTTGAGACCTTTAAAGTGATCTTGTCCAACTTCCTGTTTCATGCAACATCTGTTAGATCATCTCTGACAAATAATCTGCCAGCCTCTGTTAAAGATCCTGAAGATCTCTGAAAGAGACAAGTAATTAAAAATATGATAGATTATAGGTTATAGATAGATAGTTATCCTACTGAAGGAGCTAGTGTTCCAACAGCTGGCATAGTTAGGAAGATATTCCTGATATTTTTTTAAGCTACCTTTCTTGTAATTTTAACACAATGATTCTGGTCCTAGACTGTGGGTTAGCAAAGAGTCTACCTCTTTTTTTTGTATATAACCATTCAGCTACTCAGTATCCAACAGTCACTTGTCACTATTGTTTTTGGTGCCCAAAATGTACTCTACATTCATTCAAGCTGAGGCAAAATTAAGTGAAATTTATTTATTTATTTATTTTCATTTATTTAAAATGCCCAACCACAAACTCCTGCAAGTGTTATTTCTCATGCTCTGAATTTAATGATCCTGTTAATCAGCTCCAAGATAGCATTTGCTTTCTCAACAGCTGCATCACACTGCTGGCTCCTATTTTACTTCTGGATTTCAAGGATACCCAGCATCCTTTCATATATATTTCTTTCAAACCATGTTTTCTTCATCCTATGTTTGTATCTTATGATTTTTCAACTCATATGCAGAAATTCAAATTTCTTCCTGTTGAATTTCATCTCATTCAATTTATCCCACTTCCCTAGCCTTTCTAAATCGTTTTCAATCTTCTAATTTTTATCTAAAACGTTAGCCATCCCTCTTGGCCTCATGTAATTCACAGAGTTGATCATAATTATTTCAATTCCCTCATCAAATCACCCCCCCCCTCAAAAAAATGAACATAAGAAGTCCAAGGCAGACTCTGGAGGAACTCCAATTGATTCCAAAAGGAAGCAGAGACATCAATGAGCTACTTTGAAAGTAGTCATTCAACCAATGATGGGGTTTACAAGCATCTAACTTATATTTTGCAGTTTTATTAAGGAAAATGTCATGAGGCACTCTATCAGAGGTTTTGCTGAAGTCCAGGTATGCCATATCTAATGCATTCTCCTGACCTTCTAAGCTAGAATGCTATCAAAGAGGATATTAGTCTGGAAAATTTGTGGCAAATCCACTCTGACTCTTGTTAAGTATAGCATGCCTATCTAAGAGCTCACATGCTCACAAACAGGCTGCTGGTAATCTTTTTGAGAGCCTAATGCAATGAAGGAATGAAGTTGACAGTTTGTAGTTTCATGGCTCTTTTTTCTTTCTCTTTTTAAAAATTGGAATGCCTTTTTCTTTCCTTTAATCTTGTGGTATTTTATCTATTCTTCAGAATATTGCAGAGTGATTCTGTGATTATCTTCATGCTTTCCTTCACTGTTTATTTGTTTATTCAATGTATATGACTCATCAAGCAACTCTGGACACTGACTGGACACTGTATGTACCTTCAGATCTACAAATTGTGAGCCTGAAAACTTGTATTCATTTAAACTAACTAAGTTGTATTTCTTTTTTTTTTTTTTTGGTGTACCCTATGATAAAATTCCCCCCTTTCTAAATTTTACTTTTTATTTTTGATATATCCAAAGATTTCTGTTATGTTGCTATTTTTCAAAAACCCCAGCTCATTCTTATTTGTAGTCTTTCTAACAGTTCCTATGGTTTCAAGAGACCATTTTGTACTTGTCTTCGGTTGTGTTGTCTTTCTTTTATTTTATGCATGTGTCATTTTTATTTTAACATTTTAGAAAACTGTGTATGTGTCCCCATTGACCTCTTTTGATTTCTCCAGTTTTTCTTTTTTTTGGGGGGGGGGGGNATTTCTCCAGTTTTTCTTTTTTTTTGGGGAGGGGGGGGAATTGTTTGTGACTGTGAATTTTATAGAATTTTCTATAATTCCTGGATGCTTTTCTCTTTTAAGATTTCAAGTTATTAAATTCCACCTGCATTCCCTCAGAGTTCATCAAAATCAATTTTTGAAATCCAATATGTAGGTATGACTCAGTTGTTTTTCTGAATATCACAAAATGAAGAATAACATAACCACTGTATTTTCTCCCAATCCAAGTGCTTTATAATAAAACTCCTTTAATAGTATCATTCTTGTTTCTTTCATTTTATTCTTACTAAAAAAATTCATCAAGATTCTCATCACCTGACTCCTAAATATCTCCTCAGATATCACCCCACTAAACTTGAGTGATGCCTGTAAGATCATATTTATATTCCTGGGTTAGGATCTCTTTGTATTTGTATAGAAATATCTAATATTTTGAGTACACCCTATTGGTGTTTCTGTGATGCCTTACGAAACACAGAGACCCTATTCTAGTTCCTGCTACTTGAATTATGGTTTCTTGGCATTAGTCCATGATTGCATATTCATATTCTGTACCCACTTCCTTTTGTTCTAGTTTAATAGTGATATTTTTCAGGACTTTCTAAAACTTTCTTCCCAAATTTTATTAGACACATTTTTCCAAGAATTGTTTGTGAAGGTAGTCATTGTCCCACAATTCAAACTCTTCCTGGTGACAGCATTTATGAATTTAGTTGTTGACTTCCAGGTTCCTGCTTTTATACTTGCACCATAATGTTCAAATGGAAAGGTTGATTAAAAACTTAACTTGACTCCCATTATTTTTCCTTTTCTACCCAAGAACTGTAGTATTCAGAGATACTTCCAGAATTTCAATTGGCTTTGTAACTCATTTCCATATAAATATGAGGGAAACATAGTTGTTGGTTTGTATTGTGTTAATAGCCTCTCTGTCATTGTCTTTATAGCAGGCACATAGAAGACAATAACCTTTGTACAATATCATACTAGTTCTCCATATTGACAACAACAACATGCCTGTTTTCTCTTCTTCACTGTGCTCCAAGTGTCTTCTACAATGCTCTGTGTTGCAATTTGCTTTGATAGCTGTTTATCTTCCTCTAGATCAAGGATTGACCAGTAACTAAGTTTCATTGGTACATAATTCTTCCTGATCCTGTTCTGCTTTTGGAATTCTTCCACATTTATTTCTGCCAAATGGGTACAGGTCTGGCTTGATTTCCACCCGTCCTTCAATGTTCTCTTCAGTTTTCTATCCCACTTATCCAGGAAGCTCTTATCATGTCCAAGAAGCTCTTATTTTCCCTACTGTATTTTGTCTCTCCTATTTGAAATTCTTTCACTTCAATAGTGAGATCTTGTCTCCCAATAAAGAAACAAGGCTATACTGGAAGCAAGTATAGTTTATTCATGTAGGAAGACAAGCTCTGCATACTTTGTGAAAGAACTTCCTTTTTTCCCCCTTGAAGATGTTTCACTTCTCATCCAAGAAGCTTCTCCAGTTGCTTTTTGAAAAAGCATCTTTGGGACAGCCATGACTTAGATGACTGAGAATTTTCATAGACATTTCAAAATGATGCTTCCTTTGCTGCCCATGCTGTTCAGTTTCCCCCTGTCAGTTTCCCCAACCAAACTTTGACGTAATTTTTTTCACTTTGCTTTTTTGGAATGTGTGTTCCCAGAAGTTGCAGCTGTTGTGTTCACGAAGAATGAGACTTGAGACCAGCATAACTTCAGCTCTTCTATTAGTTGTTGGATTCCGTCTGAGCCAGGAGCCGCAGCAGCCCTTTTCTATATAGAGGCTGCTTGCACCTCGTGGCCAATGACGTCTCCTTGATTCTTCCACCGCTGAAGCGGCCAATCATAAACTGGTTATTTTTGACCAATCACTGTTGAGTAGAACACCAATCAGATTTGAGTATTTGTGGACCAATGGGAACAGAGTATT
>BHFT01020896.1:0-87870 GCA_004320025.1 Laticauda laticaudata
AGAGAGATAGAAGGGTGATCACATGGACTTTTGGGGACATCTGCGAACCAATACAATAAGATAGTGAGTCAGTGTGCAAGCAATGCTGAGAATTTGTGGATTGCAACAGATGATCATGGAAAGAGCTGTCAAGGGTTATAACGTCTGAAAAAGTGGTTCTTGAGCAGGGGGGGCGGTGAGTCTCAGCGCCGGATACGCGTGAGTTGTAGAGTGGCTCTTGAAGCTACCACAGCCGACGTTTCTGTGGGGTTGTGGCTTAGTTTGGAAAGGTGTGGCTTAGTTGGTGGGGTGTGGGCTTGGTGATGCATGTTGACTGGTGGTGGTGCATTGGGAGCAACTCGACATCAACTCATGCCAAGGGGTGGACGATTCTTGGCCCTGTCCTCGGGGATCATGACAGGTGGGGATGTCTGCCAGAAGGTCATAAGTGTGAAGAAATGGTCATAGAGTCACTGTTTTGTTTTATTTTGGATATTTTTTTTTTGGTTTGTTGTTTTTCAGTCCCACCATTGTAACTTTGAGTGGTCACTAACTGATATCCCGTGTGGTAGAGTGCGAAGGGATTAGCCTGTAGCAAAAATAGCTAGGGAAAAGCTTCTTTGGCTTGTCAAAAAGCTGGCCCCTAAATACCAGTCATGTAGAGATTAAAATACCCGCGCAAGCCCGGAGTTTAGCAGATATCAGGAAAGGGTGCCAAGAGCACTTTTTTGGAAGGCGCGAAAGTTAAAAATAGGTGTAAAATGCAGTGATAACTCAGCAGCAATCTCTTTGGCTCATCACAAGTGAAACACCCTTTAGCAGAGTAGCGAGAGTGAGGTCACCGGTAGTATCAGAGGTATCTGCAGGCGCACTGAGTCGTGCAAATATACCAGAGGCTAATCCCTTAGATCATTGGAGAGGCGACGCGCGACTCTAGGAAGTAGACGTGAGCAGAGGACTGCACTCACCCGTCACAGAGAGTATCACTAAGGCAAAGGCCATCCAGATTTAAGGAAAGGTCACATGCTCCCAGAAAGGCATAAAAGAAAAAATCAGTGCAACGTCTTTGTGCCATCCTGCCTCTTGGAAGTATACACGTAAAAGGCAATGGGCAGATAGTACAAAGCACGTGATAGAAGACCCCCTCTCCCTCAGACAGAAAAGAAAAGCCATGAGGCAAAAAAAAAATTCAAACACGAATACAGAATAATTAAATCACAACAGTAAGCTGTTCCCTTGTTGAGAGCTAGTAATAGGGAAAATTATCCTCAATAAAGCATCAGAATTAAAGCTTACACTAAGCGGCACCGAGAATTAACCTTCAACAACACTAAAACCAGTTTTAGACTCATAAACGTCAGAAAGAGTTATCGTACAGCTTTATGTTTGAATGTAATTGTTTCCGTAGGGCTAGCCAAAAGCCTTATGCTGAGTGTGCAATCATGCTGGTTTTCCGCTGTCAGCCTAAGAGCGTTTGCTTCATTATTTTCAATATTATTCAATTATTTCTTCAAAGTGCTGATTGTCCAGGGAAGTATTTCCTCCCAACAGCAATATAAAAATCTTAAAAACAACCCTTCCCCTTTAATAAAGCCAAGCCCCAAAGCTCCGGAGACAGGAAGTCTAGGCTGTCTGCCAAGTATGTAATAAGGGTGGAAAAAAACAAAAGGAGATTGCTTCTAACTAAGAGTTTTCCCAACTGCTTAGAAAGTTAACAAGGGGTTCTATAGAACTGGTAGAATCCCACTCCTGGTCATTAGTAACTTTTTTCAGTGCCACTATAATTTTGAACAGTAACTAAATGAACTGTCATAAGTCGAGGACTACCTGCATTTGGAAGCAAAGAAAAGTCAGTATTTCAAATATAAAGGAAGCCACGGTATGGAGGGGTCATTATGATATGTGAGAGAATATCCAGTTTCATTATTGCTAATGTGGCCATTAACGTCACTGGGCAGTGTACTGTAATGGAAGCCTTAAAATATTCTTTGTTTTTGCTTGTACAGGTAGTCCTCAGTTAATGAGAAAGATTGGGACTGGAATTTCTATCATTACACAACACAGTCATAAAACACAATATAGATGATCTTTCTACTTAGCAATGGCAATTCTGACTCTTTCAGTTGCCGTTGTTCAGTGAATTCCATTAAGCGTGACATCATATGATTGCCATTTGCAACCCCGTGCTAGCCTCATTGACTTTGCTTGTCAATGAAGGTTGCAAATGGTAATTGTGTGATTGCTGGATTGTGCAGTGTTGTAAATATGAGCCAGTTACTGAGTGCCTGCATGGTGCAATGACCAGAATTTCTAAGATAGGTCAGAACAAATTTTCAATACTCAAGGACTGGCTAAGAGAAGGTTAGAGTTTTGTTTGAGTTTTCTCCTTTTCCTTTTATTACCATTATCATGAGACACAACCCAACACACCCAGGCCTATACGCAGTTCTAATTCTGGCCACGCCTAACCCATTATCCCTAAATGCTATTCACCCTATAACATGTCTACATCCCTACCCTATTCTGACCTTCACTAACTGGTCCCCACCTGGTGCCACCTTTACCATGTTTTAACCTAAGGCTTAATTACCACCTATATGTGCCCCAACCCCCTTAAGGATATGCACCACATCAACACATGAAAAGAGCCAGCAGCTCCGCAGTTGCTTCAGAATCCATCCACCATCCCCGCAGTTGTTGCNTTGTTGCAGAATCCATCCTCAGCTCTGCTGAGTCATTCCAAAGCCATCAGCCAGCACACAAGCAGAAATACAGATCCTGCAGCAGCAGAGATAAGGTGACATGGCCAGCTGACTTGCTGCGAAGCATATTCGGAGCCCAACAATAAGTACTATTTGTTCAGTTCAGTATTATTAAGTGAGGACTACCTGGTTTGAGTTTCTGAAGTCATGTTGATGGAATAGGTTCCAGTGACAAAAATGATAAAATTGTGACTGAGTGACAAAATAGTAATAGCATGTTTTTGTGACTGGAAATATCTGAAAGATCTGAATCTTTATTGATATCAATCTTTCAAATGTTCCTGAATCTATGAATGTGAAAACAAAATTAGGACAAGATAGTAGTTAGGAACTAGGTTGAAATATACCTTGAATGGCTCAGAGTGAGCCATTTTGTCCTTTCTTCTTTGTCCTCCAAGAAATTACAAAATTTCTACAAAATTATACAAGTGTCAAATTTTGGACTGCAAGGAAGGAGGGCACAATTTGTTTTGAGTTTTTTAATAGTAATAATATTATTCGATTCAGTATAGGTATGAAGGTAAAACATTCCTGAAGCGCAAATCCATCCATTCCTCCTGTACACAGAGAGTTTTCAGAAGGGAACAACAGGAAAGGGTTTTTTCTCCTCTTCAGACACATCTTTTTCCCTTCCACCAAGATTGTTAATTTTATACCATATTTCCTGAACAAAAAACATGCCCACAAATTACTTGATGGTTTGTGGGTGTGGGTGTTTGACCTATACATAAATCATTACATTCATAAATTATATCGGAATCATGCATGTCTGGTTAATGATTATTTACTTGCTGCATAGGTGAAATGGACTAGTGTAAGAGTAAAGGAAAATGATTTGTATTTGAGGTTGGGGACTATAAATGTCATAATCACCCCTCTGCTGAAAAATATTATAAACAGCCCGGTATTTCTAGTAGTCCCCACATAGCTGGCAAGTACTAACGGGAAATGATTTTTTAAAAAATGAATTATGTATATTTATTAAGATAGTGTTATTTAATATAACTTTTGTGAGTTCTCTTCTGCCTTCCCAGTTCCCTTAAGTGGAAAATATCTTGCATGTAAAGCTGTTTGTATGTTTTCATATTAAAAAAACTATTTTCAGTGAGAGTATTATTTATGGCTTGAAATAGACAACAGTCTCAATCCCGTTTTAACTGTCATCAACTCCCTGCAATTGTTGTGTTACAGAAATACATTAAGTCTGTTAAGAGTTCGCAGGTCTTAAGTTATGATACCCTGAAGCATCGAGATATAAACATGTTTGCAAAACCTAATCTGTCTTTCAGAATATTATTAACCTTGGAGAATCTGGCTGTTTGGACTTCAGAACATTCTGCACATCATGCCTTGTAAGTTGAGCAGTAATGTCTTAAAATAATTTGATTTTTAAGGCTTTTTTTAAGATAGTAGAGAGGAGTCTTTCTTCAAGTTACTTTTTTGCATTATCACACTTTGGTTTAAACATGAGTATAGTGTATTATAATATCAAAACAGAATATAAAAAATATCTGGTCTGGCACCCTATCAGTGACCAGTCATGTTTACAGGAAAGATGTTTACAGAATAGTTATTTCTGGAGAATCTAATTTCATGCTTGCCATTCCTTAGATAATGTGCATTTATATTTTGCTTAGGAGTAACATCTAACTATTACCTATATTTTAGAACTCACTTTAGGAACTTTTTTCTCTGAGAATAGGAGTAAAATTTTAAAAGAAACATGGACAGCAATGGAACATCAGTACTGAAAAGATTTCTGCTTGTGAAGACTGCTCACTTGAATTTATTCATTTTGTTTTTAAAAAATCTACTGGTGGGTGTATGATATGAAATTGCCCTTAGTGAGCATAGGAGATTACTAAGTCATAAACAGTCAAAACAATTTCAATGATGAAGACTGAGTGTAATACACTGTCCTTCCTGCTGTGGTTCTTGCAAGCATAATGCACTGTTTTTAAGACCAGTCCTACCATATTTCAAGTATCAGCAATTGATGAAAACAGGATCAGTATCCAAAGAGCCCTTCAAGTCACCTTAAATGCTGAAAATAATGGGGAAGTGTGTTCCATAATTCAAGCGTAGTCTTGGTTGCCTTCCTGTATGTTTATTTAGATTCAGCATTTCATAGCCTTGTTGATAGTCATTCTAATTCACAGCAGTCTATAAAATATATTCATCCATCAAAACACTTTTTCCCATTATGGAATGTCACTGTACTTAAAATTAAAGTACAACAACATTCCATAGTATGAATAAAAGTTACGTCAACAAAACATTTCTGACCCTGGCTAAATGTAATCAGATAATCTCAGAGCTATTGAAAGAAGCTTTCAGAATACATGGTCTGAATGGAAAGCTGCCCAACCACTGAGACATGAAATATGTATATGGGTGGAGGCCTTTCTGGATCCAAATAAGTTATTAAAGATGGGATTGTGGCTCTTATTGTTAGATTTAATATAAGCAGCTATGTTTCTAGGATGAACTTTAATTTATGAGAAAGGTCTAATATTTGAAATGCAGGAGAACGTTTACTGATCACATTCAGTGAGGCATGCATAAACTGTTTTCTTTGTATTTTCTTACTCAGATTAAGAAACCTCTGAGATCTATGCATTGCCATACTTGCAATTCATGTGTAGCTAGATATGATCAACATTGTATTTGGATTGGACGATGCATAGGTGAGTTTATTTTAACCCCAGTAGGATTCCTTTCTTAGAAGTCTATGCCAGGAATATTTCTGAAGTCTTAAAAGGGCAGCCATTAATAGATCACATAGAAAAAGCTCTAGTGGTTGAGTGTTGTGTGAAGAGATGCTGACAAGGTGCTCAGTCTGACAATGTACAACATTAGACAGTATGAGCAGAGTTAGTACATGATTAAAGTTTAAAAATAATTCTGATTACACTTACTGAAAACAGACTTCCTTTGGAGTGTCACATATGGGATTGCATTGCATGTTTTGGTTTTGTTATTTTTGTCGTAGCTTAGATGAGCTTTTAAATATAGGTAGTCAACTTACAGTAAATCACTTGGTGACCATGCAAAGTTGCAATGGCACTGGAAAAAAATACGGCACTGGAAATAAATGATGGTTGCAGTGCCCCGGGCCCATGTGATCATCTTTTCTGACCTTCTGACAACCAAAGTCAATGGGGAAGCCAGGTTCACTTTACAACCATGTTACCAGCTTAAAAACTGCACTGATTCACTTAACAACTGTGGCAAGAACAGTCATAAAATGGCCAAAATTCACTTAACAACCATCTCACTTAGCAACATAAATTTTGGGCTTAATTATGGTCAGAACTCAAGGACTACCTCGGGTGGGATTCAACTGGTGTTACTACCAGTTAGGTAACTACGTTTTGTGCTGTGCGCATGTGTAAACAAACCTTAAGCTCTGCCACCTGGACAGCTGAAAAGCACTGCGCGCAAGTGCGCAGAGTTTGAAAAGCCATTTTTTTCCTGCTTTTTCAACCTCAGCTGTGCCGCACAAAGCAGCTAAGACTGAAAAAGCAGGAAATAAAGGACAGGTAAGAACCCGGGTGGGTAGATGGGCCAAACAACAGCAAACACAGAATCAGTTCAGTGTCTGCTGCTCTTTAGAGCTACCAGTTCTGTAGAGCTGGGCAGAACCGGTAGCATCCCACCCCTGGACTACCTTTATATTAGGACTGTCAAACTGGAGGCCCATGGGCCATGCCCATCCCAGCTCTGCAAAGGCAAAAAACATTGCGATATGTCACGATACAGCCTGCTATGCGATCGGTTTTGATACTCCTGCAATATACCAATCCTATTTAATTCCCTCTTACCCTGCCACCCCTCATGTGGCAGGTATATTGGGAGAGTAGATACTCAGAAATACTCTATACCATTTTTAGATAGAATAATTACTCTATGAATTTTATATTAACAAAATTTTAACCATTCTCTTTGATCCAGGTGTAGGTAACCATGGCTATTTCATCCTGTTCCTCTTTTTCTTGAACTTGCTGAATATTTGGACCATATATGGAACTTTTATATGTATGTATTTCTGTTATTTCATTGTTTAAAGAGAAAATGTGATGTGTTGATCTCTTCTAAGACTAATATGTATGTAATCAGAGGACAATATTGTTCATTCTAAAATGTTAAAAAAACTAGTATCCTTTTGGAAAATATGAAAGGCTGGCAGCAAGAACTATGTATGCAGTATACATTTCTGTTTAGAAATAGCAGGTTTGGGCCCAAGTGAATACACACAATTATATATATAAGACAAATGAATATACAACTGTACCTTTTCATTAGGCTACATTATGTATGTAGAATCTTATCTCTAGTGAACATGTTTTGCATTTCAGTAAATTTTGCTACAAATAGTTCTTTGATCCTATGACGGCTACTCATATTTATTATTAGAGTAAGCTAGTCTCCCTGGCAGCTAAATATATCAATGCACATGTAGTACTTATAGATAGTTATAAATAATCCATTTTGGAATGATATCAGTCAAAAAGGATAGAAACTTTATAAATAAAAACACAGTTTACCATGGTCTTTTTTTTAAAGTAATCCTTTATTTAAAGTTAAAATTGCTTCTCTTAGATTGGTCAGAACATTGTACAACAACATATCAGAAAGATGGAGTTTGGATGTCTTTCACACAGATCGTATCTTGTTCTCCTTGGGTGCTGTATGTTTTCATGCTCATAATGTTTCACACTTCATGGGCAACATTAAGTCTAATCCTTCAGATTTACCAGGTACATTCTTCATGTATATTTGTTTGAAATATTGCATTGAGTGTTATTCAATAGCCTACAACATATTGTTTTAGTTAATGTTTCAGAATTGTCCATTTTGTGCATATGTAGTCATAATGCCAATGAATTGATAACAATCAGGACTGCATCAGTAAATGAAAAGGTCAGAGAATAAGTTTTCTGTTTGCTATTTAGTATTTTACTAGGGATGTCCACACAGAATATTCTTTCTGGTCCATTATAGCTACGTCCATTATATTTCTTAATTCTTTAGTTTTATTTGTACGTAAAACAAAATAGGCAGTAATATTCTTCCTTAATATATCAGTTTGACATAGTTTATCCACAGAGGGAAAAGTTTCTTTCGTAGTTTAAAATATCCTCTTGCAATGATTGCTTATTCCTAATAGCACCATTTCTAGATTTAGGATTTTCCTGCAATAGGTAAATTAATATTTTATGGTTGAACTATCAGTTTGTTTCTAATGTGTGGCAAAGATTTACTCTTGAGAAGAGCATGACCTCATGAAGGAAACTAAAGCAACATACTGCCTTATATCTTGTCATCAAACTTCCAAAAATGTGGTATTAAGACTTTATCCTGCCCCGAAGAGTAACTCTCAACTGAAAACTGTTCTGTTGGGCAGCTGCGTATACAGGTAGCCCTCAACTTATGATCACAATTGAGCCTAAGATGTATGTTGCTAAGTGAAACATTTGTTAAGTGAATTGGCCCCACTCTTGCCACAGTTATTAAATGAGTCACTACAATTGTTAAGTTAATAACACAGTTGTTAAGCTTCCTCATTGACTTGGCTTGTCTGAAGGTCACAAAAGATGATCATGTGATCCTGGGACACTTACAACCATTATAAATATGAATCTGTTGCCAAGACTTTAAATTTTGCTCACATGATCATGGGGCTGCTACAATGGTTGAAAGTGTGAAAAGCAGTCATAAGTCAGTGCCATTGTAACTCTAAATGGTCACTAAATGAACCATTGTAACTCAAGGACTACTTGTAGTTTTTGTATGCTAGATCTTCTGCAACCTTTGGGATTAGATGACTAGGAGCATTATGCAGCCTTCTTTATTTGTTCTGTGGCCAATAGAGGCTGGTACTTTGGCTATCCAAGGTATGCATCTGTCTGCTTGCTTTTAGTCAAGAAGTATATATTGAGGAAAGTTTCTATAGCTGTTAATATGGGTCACAATGTAAAACAATTAGGCTGCTTTCTTTCTCTCCCCACCTTTCATATATACTATTATAGAACATAAAACAGTACAGAAAGAGAAGTACAGTATGAACTTTCCTTGACAGAATAGAATTCTGTGTTGGGTTTTTTTGCTGCAGAATTCACATAGAACCAGACCAGTATTTTTCAACTTTAGGAACTTCAAGATGTGTAGACTTCAGTTCCCAGAATTCCCAGCTGGCTGAGTTGAGAAATATTAAAGTAGACCTATGATACATCTACTGTTTACCGTTGCCAAGAATTCAGCCAGTATTTAATTACTTTCTTCCTTTCAAAAACGAAAAAGTTTTCAAAACAGAAAAAGAATGTTGTCCTGCACAAAGGCACCTCTCAAAATACTTTTACATGTGGGAGATCTTTTTTCATGCTGCTTGATATTTATTCCACCAATAGCTAATAGATATTGGTAGATAGTAACCACAGTGGTTTTTTTCTAAAAAAAACCCCAAAGTTTAAAACAAAGCAAAAAAAAAACACAAATGCATTAATTTTGCCACCAAGTCATTAATGTTTTAATTGAATAATTTGTAATTGGGATAAAGAAAAGTAAATAATGCAAAGTTTATTCATACACACTCACACATGTCCATGCACATAAACACATTTATTTATATATACATTTAAATATATGTGTCTGTGTGCCTTATGTTTTTGCATATGTGTAAATGAATATCAGGACATGAAAATACCTCAAAAACCATATCAGCTTATTTTGGATTTTGAATTAGAGCCTAGTTAGAGAATGTTCTTGTCCCTGTATAATTGCAGTGCATAATCACTAAAGGATAAATTGCATTATATAGTCTTTCAGATACAGACTTCAATTAACTTATATTTTTAACTTCTGTTAACAGATTGATTTATTTGTGTCGTTCCTCTGGTTTTCATTTATCAGTCCATTTTCAACTGAAAAAGCTATTATTTTTCTTTGTTTGAAAAGGAGAAACATTATATCATGTACTTTTGACATTTCGTTTGTCAATATATTATTTATATTACAGTATTAATTGGCATTCAGTTAGTTTTTTCCTTTTTAATTCTTTCATTTTCAGATTGCATTTCTTGGACTGACTTCACATGAAAGGGCTACTTTCCTGAAGCAGAGTAAATATTCTAAACATCCTATTTCACTTAGGAAGACTCCATATAAGTAAGTCAATTTAGAAACTATCACTATTCAATAACCATTTCTGCTTGAAGTAATCACAGTTGCTAAATTTGGCTTGCTTTAAAAAATATAATAGCTTTAAAAGATGTAACCACCACTACTAAATCTATTCTCTCCCCCCTCCCCCCCAAAAAACAAGAAAGAGCTGTTGTGTATCTTGCATATAAATAATAAAGTACTCAGGGCAATTGTTTGTAGATTGAGTTTAAGATGTTCTGGGTATGCAGAGGGGAATGAGGCAACATCTCTACATAATTATCAAATTATTCACTAATAAAAAGATGATTGGGGTGCATACACTTCCTTCAAATGTAATTAATGCATGGAACCCTAGTTATTCTCTTACATGTCACTCATGTTCCTGTTTTCAGCTAAAATTCCAATTTAGATAGTTTGGTTAGTAGAAAGAAGGTCAAGATAGTTACTCTCTACATATTCTCAGAGTATATCTTTAACAATGAAGGTAGTTGCTTTAGTTTGGCAAGATTGGCATGAGCCTCAGTGGTGCAGTGGTTACAGTGCAGTACTGCAGGCTACTTCTGCTGACTGCCGGCTGCTCACGGTTGACTCAGCCTTCCATTCTTCCGAGGTGGGTAAAATGAGGACCTAGATTGTTGGGGGCAATATGCTGACTCTGTAAACCATTTAAACTCTGTAAACCAGAGGGCTAGAAAGCACTATGAAGCAGTATGTAAGTCTAAGTGCTATTGCTGTTTCTATCTATAGGTAAGGAATAAAGGAAACTGCTTTGAAGTAACTCTGCAGTGTTTCTTGGTTTTTAGAGCCTGACAAGGAATGATACCTGTCTTTCACAATGACCTGTAATTTAAAACCCATGTATAAAGTGAAACACAGTTTGGCATTTTGAAGCAAACACTATATCTGTCATATACCTAGTTTCTTATTGTTGAGCTTCACTTTTTCTTAAATTCTATGAATTCAGTGTCAGAATAGAAAGGTATGTCTTTTAAAAAGTGTTTTCCGTGCTTTTGAATTCAAAACCTATTTCTAATTTGCTTCATAATTTCACAAAACTGCTTACTAAAAAAAAAAAAAGAGTATTTGGTAAAATATTGTAAATAGGAAATTCCCTCTTTGTCATGGCATTCTGGTAGGAAATCACTAAACCACAAACATAGTCTCAAATTCCAAGTGTGCCACTGATCCAAACAATGGGAAATGACTAGTATACATAGTACTTGTTTGAAAGCAATTGATTTATAAACTTATCAATAGTTCTTGGATATTTCCATGATATTGAGATACTGTCAGCATAAAATTTTTAAAAGAATAATATGAAGGTTATTTTCAGTCTGTGTGACTTTTCTTTCTTTTCTAGTCTTGGATTCTTCCAGAACATCGCCAACTTCTTTCAGTGTAGATGTTTTGGGATTCTCAAGCCCAACGTAATTGATTGGACTAAGCAGTACGCTTTAATGTTTAATTTGGCAAAAGATCGACACATTCATCCAGTGTGAAGATGAAAATCTGTAATCGACTATCTGGAATTTATTGAATGTTTTCAAAAAAGATATTTAGAATATTGTAAAGAATATTACAAATTATTTTATTATTTGCTATGTGTCTGATTGCTATTCCAGAAAAAAAATAAAGTTTACATGGTTAAACTGAAGCAAACTGGAAATGCAATGGCAGCCATGGCTCGTGTATAATACTTTGAAATACTTGGATTTGGAAAAATACAGTTGTGAAATGTTAAGCTTCCTCAGCTGCAGAAAAGATTATTTTTAAATAAAGCAGGAAAATCTATCTCTGATTCATTTATCTCCATCCTTCAAAATTTAAACTCAGTAAAGAAAATAAAGATGATTTCAAATATCAAAATATGCTACCATATGAAATTCATAGGCAGTTATAATAATTCTCTGCTGATATATAGCTATATATTAGGACGATGCAGTGCTTAGATCAAATCCCCCAAAATGATTTAGGAAAAAGACATAGCTGCTTTAAAGCAGTGCTTGCCAACCGATGGGCCACAGCCCACTGGGGGTTTTGGTGGGCTGCAGAGAAATGTCACCCCCAGAACATCCCCAAAGCAATTAATCCAGCCTGCGTAGGAACACAAGGCTGCGTCGCCCACATGGCCTGCGGGAACTCTCCCGCTCACTCACTCCTTACTTGGCAAATTTGCCTGCTAAGTTGCAATTTTATTTTTTTTCCCTGACCATTAGCTGTTCTGCTTTGCCGGGAGATTTATTAGCTAGAAAGCAGGAAATCATTGGATTTCTTGCTTTCTAGCTAATCTTTAGATTAGTACTGAAGCTTCTATTATTCAGTGCAGACTCAGGTAGCCAAGGGCAGAAAGATAGACCTCTGAATGAATCTGTGATTCTGTGAGCAACTCAATCTGCCTGCCTGCTTTGGGGTAAATGTTGCTCTTTTTTATAAAAAAAACTTCAATATTTACATAAATATAATATTTACATACAGGTCATGCCCAGCCAGTCACATGACCACCAAGCCACACCCACAAATTGGGCCATGGCCACAGAACTAGTTGTTAAGAAATTTGAATCCCACCCCGCCTCTGTATGTGTATGTGTGTGTGTGTGAGAGAGAGAGGTTAGATCAGATCTCTCTCTCCCACCAACGTCAGCAAGCCACTGTCAGTCAAAATTCACACATTAAAGTATGTTATCAATGCCTATATTTCATGTTCCATCTTCACTTGGTTGATGTTTCATATGATGTATGATAAAGACTAGGAATTGAGTTTTGCTTAATTAGCACAAGTGTAAAAACAGTGTCAGATTATCTATGCAATTATCTTGGCAAAATAACCAGAATTTCGATTCAGAAACTACCGGTATTTATGAACAGTCCACATCTCAATGTTCTGGAGTTCTGTTGCTCAGGAATGAAATGCTATTTTTCCAAAATGATTTTCCACAATGTAATATAACCACTGTGTAAGAAATTAAACTTTTAATGGTTACTTATTTAGATAGCCTAAATGAGATATCAACATGGCATCTTATTCCACCTTCTCAACTTGAGTGAGGCCACCAAATCCAATTCCTTTAGGGCCAAAATTCTTTGCGTAGCAAACTGTAAAACAAAGAAAGGGATGATAGATTTAGCTATTCTATTTAGATAGATTTAGCTATTCTCATCAGCCTGTCCACATAAAACACTAATCTTTCATAAAATCCAACTTTTCTATAAAACTTTGGAAACAGGACCATGTTGAAATATGCCTAAATGCATAAACCTAAATAACCATGTTGCTCCTTTCTTTACCCTTGCCTCCATTTAGTCACTTCTCTACATGACTGGGTACTAGTTTATTATTTTTTATTTTAAAAGTGCAGCATTTTAAAGCAGGCATAATAAGTTAGTACATTTTAAGTGCAGACAGGGCCACCAGATCTGCTCTACAAAAATTTAGATGACCGCAAGAAGACAACCGCATTGAGGAATTATATGTTTCACTTCCACCTGAATTTTTGTAGCTGTTTAAAAAAAAAAACATTTCAGCAAAGTGACATATGTTTTAAAGCAACTGTTTATCACACATGGAACGTCATGGGTTGACTACATAATCATGTCATTTTTTTGCTAGCATGATTACAATCATGACCAAAAGCTTGTCAGCTGTGATACATACTATATACTATATTGTGATTTGCTTCACCATTATTTCTTGATCAGACCAACTTTGGTTGGGTTCATACAACCAATTAAGCCATAAACAAGGCACTGTCCTTTCTCAATTCATATTGAGGATCAAGCTAATATTTGAGACACTACATTGCTTAAGGAACATGAAGAAAGGTACTCTACTGAGATGGGAAAAAAATCAAAGTGTTAATGAAGAAGAAGTTGGACCTGTATCTGCTGTTTTTACTCATAGTTCATATTTAGGGTAGCAAAATGCTTTGAAAATTTAAATATAATTCCAAACTAGCATTTTTTAAAAAAATCTTGTAACCAAAATTGTGAAATTAAAATTTCACTGTACTTTGTTTTTGTCTTCAAGTTCGTGTTGATTCCTGGTGACTAGTCACTTCAGTTTTCAGTTCTTGCCTCCTTCCTGGGACTGAGAATAGTGAATGCCCAAAGGTCACCCAATTGACTTTGAGCCTAAGGCAGAACTAGAACTCATAATCCCCAGTTTCTAGCATGATGTCTTAATCCCCTGATCAGACTGGCTCTTCATTAAATTTTTTATGAAAATGATGAATCTATCAGTGATGTATGGATGTATCCTTCACCACAATTTTTGAAAGAATCAAGTTTCATTAGATATTTCTTTGAAAAACTTTTTTGGTCTAAATCCAACATGCATAGTCTACTGCTAATAAGCTTCTCTGAAATGATATTTTACGTATTACACTTGCCTTTACAATAAATCTCTCCATCTTTGTCTGTAACATTTGTAGATTCTAGACTTTTCCCACAAATAGCACATCGGAAGCAGGTCTTGTGCCAAGGCTGAAACCGAAGACAAAAAAAGAATAAATTCACATTAAATTCTTACGCAACAAGGTTTATGTTTGGCAGTCTATTGATAGATTAAGAGAAGAATTATCTGGCTTTAATTTATCTTTCACAAACTAATCTGGACTTCAGAGAATACATGTGATATGCTGAATAGATATGAAAATCATAGTAATTATTGTTGCATCAAGCAGATCAGAATTGGACTATGAACTGCAAAATCAGGATGAACTGTTATTTTAAAATGTGAAATAAAGGAGACAAATATGTCTTTCTGCAGCATAATCCTTGGCTTCTCTTTAGTGTTGTACAGACTTGGAATCTCAATCTTGTATCTACTGAGAATATGAAGCACTCAACACTTGTTAATTATTGGCTCGTGATAGCTGTCAGCCAAAGTGTTTTAATGGTAACTGTGTATTGGGATAACATATTTCATAGATTTCTTACCTTTCCTCCTCCAATTATCTTCTCTGCAGCATACACTGATTTACCACAACGAGGACATTTTTCCACATCTCCAAACTTTTTGGCAAATTTTGAAGGGTTGGTAGGGGTAGAAGGACGACCTGGTTTTGGTGAGCTGGTGGCAAGACAATTTAGCATATATTAACTTTTTTTTATATCAAAGATTAACTAAATTTAGGAATATCTGACCTGAAAAATAATGTAGCAAATAAGGAGAGAGAGGGAAAAAGAGAAAACATTCATGCTTTCAATAGAGCCACCAGTATTAGCAATGTAACACAAGAACTATACATACTAAATAATTTATTGCCAGGCTGTTCTTTGAAACACAGTTGCTGACTTCATGCTGACCATAGTTCATGGCAGAATGTTCAATTGTTCATGGTCAGCGTGAAGTAAAAGAGGAAGATCTATTTCTCTGACAAATCCTGATAAATATGAAGAACAATAGAAATATAAAAGTAACTATTCTTAATGGCTAAAAAGATGTGAGCAACAAAATCACAAAAAGTATGTTATTTTGAAGAATAATAATTATACAGATTTTTGTAGGTTCAATGAACCATAGCTACAAATTTAACACAGATAAAATGTAAAGGAATTAGAGACATAAAAGGCACCATTCAAAAGCAAAGGCACCTGGTGAAATTTCAGAATAAAAGACATACATTACAATAAGGATTGTGTCATAGAACCATGCAGTATTATGGTTATTGCAGATTTCAGAAGAAATGAGGCCAAAAGTATATTGGACCTTATGCTTGGGAATGCCTTGACCTTATAGTGCCTTCCATATTAAGTTCCCACAACTGGTAAAAATCATTTTACAGACATTCAAGGCAAAGGTCCTTGGTGCTCTCAGAGGTTGCAATTAGAATGATATTTTCTCTGTCTTTAGGGCTGTGTCAGAATGCAGAACTGCAGATTACTTCTGCTGACTGCCAGCTGCCAGAAGTTCAGTTCTCACCAGCTCAAGGTTGACTCAGCCTTCCAGGCTTCCATGGTCAGTAAAATGAGGACCCAGATTGTTAAGGCCCTGTCACACTGCCCAACGGATGCAAAACGGACACAACGATGAGAAAAATGTTCCATCCGTTGTTATCTGCTCTCAGAAGGGGCAAAAATTTTACATAACCGAGAGCGGATAAACACGGGACGTGGGGAGGATGCAGCGAGAATGGGAAAGTGGATGCGCGAACAGAAGCCCAGCGGATGGGAGCGGATGGACATCCGCTAGGCTTCTCGGGGGACCTCAGCAAAGCGGACGCGGAACAGATACAGCGGATGCAGAGCGGAGGCACAGCGGATGAAACGGATGCACAGCGGATGCACAGCGGAAGCCTAGCGGATGCCGAGCGTTAATTGTGCATGCAGGGAGGATGCATTGCATCAGCCCCGCGATATAAACGGAAGCAGCTCAGAAGCAGGTCGCCGACATTCAGAGGAAAGACCTGCTTCCAGACACATCGACTGCCTTGCTGTCCTGCCTGCATGTCTGCCTGCCAGCCTTGCTGCCAGCCTCCCTGGCCATGCCTTTTGCCGTCCTGGCCTGCTGCCAGCCTTCCCTGCCTAGCTTGCTGTCTGCCTGCCTGCTAAGCCTTGCTGCCAGCCTGTGGTGCCTGCCTGCCTGCCAACCTGCCTGCCAGCCTTTGGTGCCTTGCCTGCCTGCAAGCCTTGGTGCCTGCCTGCCTGCCAGCCTTCCTGCAGCCTTGGTGCTTGCCTCCCTGCCAGCCTTCCGCCAGCCTTGGTTCCTGCCAGCTTCCCTGCCAGCCAGCAACCCCACAACCATGCTGAAGCACAGCAAGCCTCGCCATCTGCCTGCTAGCCCTTGCAGAGAGGGACAGGGCTACCATCCCGCCCCCTGGCCCTCACTCTGGTTCTCCTGGGGCTTCTTGCAGCACGGGCTCAATCTTCTGGGGCTGGGGCTTCTGCTGCTTCTGCTTCTGGGGGAGCTGATGACAAGCACGTCCAGCACCAGCCACCTCCACAGCACCCTGCACCCTTCACCCTGAGACTGAGCGACCAGAGAGTGTGCCAGAGACTCATTTTTGTCTTATAGCTTTGTTTAATAAAGTCTATTTTTGATTCACACACTTGCTTCATTTCTTTTTTTAATAAAGTCTTGCTGGAACTTTAGAAATGGTTTAAGCCTTTGCATGCTTGTGGATGGGTTAAGATAGCAGTGGGATGGGTTGAGATAGCTGTGGGATGGGCAGGGATACTTTGGGATGGGTAATAGCTGTGGGATAGATAACCTCCAGTGCAAGCATAGTGGGACGTATTGGTCCACCCTCCCAGGTGCCACACCTATGGCCTTTTATTATCATAACAATGTAAGCATTGATCCACACATTTGAACATAAACACACTCTTTATTAAATGCCCTGTTCATTGTAGGCCCCCCAACATACATGGCCCAATCTCATCAGTGATGAAGCATCACTGAAGGAAGCATCCATTAATCATCTACCATCCTTTCATGCCACTCCACTGCTCCAGCCTGGGGAGTTTGCACCAGTGTTTCAGGAGGTTGCGCTGCCTTCTTCCCTTCACGTGAAGCTCTGTTGGGACCTTGCACATCCTCAGTGTCTATCAGGTTTCGCCCCTTGCCTCCATTCACCAGGCTCCATGTCACCATTGCCTTGTTGGATGTCCACGAGCCTGTTCTGCAAGACTGGGTAGTGGAGTGCGCATGAGATTGGCAGGATGCAGCAAAGCTTCCATGATCCTCCTCCACGGTCTCTGGGCGATGCTGCATGGTGGTGAGAAGTACTGGAACCTGTTGGCCAGGACGCCAAAGGCGTTCTCCACCACCCGCCTTGCCCTGGACAGCCTGTAGTTGAAGATCCTCTCTTCACGGCGTGAGGGAGTCTGGAAGTGTAGGGCTTCATGAGGTAGGTTGTGAGGGAGAAGGCGTCATCCCCCACGATGAAGTAGGGCACATTTTGTGTGTCGTTGGGCAGGGTTCTGGATCTGGAGCCCACGATGCGGTTGCGTTCCAGCTCTCCTTGAGGTGACTGGCGTTGTATACCTGGGCATCTGAAGATGACCCGTTGCCTGACAGCATCGATGTCATGAACTTTTAGTCAGCATCACCATGGCGAAGAGGATGATGCTGAAGAAGCCCTTGTAATTGAAATATAAGTGGACCCCGAGTTGGGTGGAGCTTTGCAGGCCACGTGCTTTCATCTGTGGCTCCAACGGTGTGGGGGAAGTTCCACTTCTGATACCACTACTCCGCAACTTTCTTCCATCCTTCTTCAGTGGAGGGCACTGGAGGACTCCTCCTTGTATTCTTGATGATGGCTAGCACCACTTCTCTGACCACAATGCTGATGGTGTTGGGTGGCACCCTCCAGCCATACTGCATGCTCCTGTAGGCGGTCCCTGAGGCCAGGTGGCGCAGAGTGAGTGCCACCTTGAGCCCAGGTTCCAGGCTGGGCCGGAAGTTGGTATTTGCCTTGGTCAACACTGGGTGTCAGCCGCTGCAAACAAGTTCGTCAAACATGGCTGGAGGCATCCTCATGAAGTTCTGGAATGCACGAGTGTCTTCGTTCCTGAGCTCCACCATCAGCTTGTTTGTACAGTCGTCCTCTGCTCTTCTGGTGAACCATCTTCGTACCCAGACGCTTCTTGGCCACCCCTTTTTCTTCCGTAAGTAGAGTTCACAGAGCCTGTAGATGGCTTCGCACTGTTGCAGAAGGATGGTGGCTGCCAAAGGACTGTTACGATCCACGGTGGACATGACTGGATGCTGTGGAAGAGGAAGAGGCAGATGAAGGCTGCAGAGGTCTGCAGCAGGGCTGCTGGTCTGAAAGTGAGATCCAGATGTTGTTGCTCCCCTTTCTATAGGCAGTATAGGTGTCCCTTTGCATCCTCTAGGCATCCTCTAGGCATCCTCTAGGCATCCCTCTAGACATCCTTAATATCCGAGATAGGTCCCCTCTGCGAACGTTTTTTTCCGTTTTTAAACGCTTTGTTTCGCGCTAGGCATCCGTTCTGCATCCGTTCTGCATCGTTCTGCATCCGTTCCGCTTCCTCCCTGTGTCCGAGCTGATGGAGTTGCGCGGTATGCGTAGCGGATGCCTAGCAGATATAGCGGATGCGGTAACGGATGCGTAACGGATGCCTAGCGATGCGTAGCGGATGCAGAACGGACGAATTGGATACATTTTCCGTGCAAAAGTTTTGAGCAGCTCAAACTTTCTGAGCGGATGAAACGTCAACAAACGGATTGCTGGACGGATAGAGAGGAAGCAAAACGGAGGCAGTGAGTAACATCGCGTTAACCAACGGATGGCAAGCTTTTTTGTCCGTTTTACATCCTCTTTGCATCCGTTGGTGCAGTGTGACAGGGGCTTTAGGGGCAATATACTGATTCTGTAAACTGCTTAGGGAGGGCTGTAAAGTATTGTGAAGTAATATATAAGTCTAAATGCTATTGCTATTACTACTTATATTGTAGAAATATGAACATGAAACTTTATAGAGCAGCAGGTAATGCTTGATCTTAGATACTCAAAACAAATATTCTACTTCAGATTAGAATACAGTGACTTCTTTTTCTTAGAAAAAAATAAATCTGAAAAGGGCCAATTTGAAAGAGGTTCATAAATAAAAAAATGGTTATGTTTATAACTTTGCTTTACAAAGTCAAATTCAACACTAAAAACCAAGAGAACTTTACAAAAGCACATATTTTTATAAAATACCTAAAATGAAACAGTACATGTAAACTTATTTTAGAAAGAACATTCAGTTTCATATAAATGAAAAAGACTGGGTGTCAAGGGATCCCATTTGTTTTGTAAAAATTAAATGACTGAAATAAACAACAAAAGTTAGTTTTTGAAAAATAACTAAATATAAAGGAGGGCTTCTGGAAATAAAAGATCATACTTTATAATTAATAGGATCAGTGTATCCTAAAAGGAAAATAATCAGCAGATTATGCTGGGACTACTTCAAGAGTGAGGAAAATTTCAGGATAATGTGACTGGACAAAGTAATCAAGGTTGTTGTTGGGATAATTTAAGGAGAGGATATAATTATGCCATCTTGAATTATACAAAGTAAAGGTGAGTAAAAATCAAAAAATAAATAACAATAATCCATTCATTGTGTAATTACCATTAATGCAATATTCAGCTATGTGATATATGTAGAGCTCCTGGAAGTCAGGAGGGCTCGGCCTCCAGTTCAGAGAGTTAACATTTAGATTTCTAGTTTTTTTTTACAAAATGTAAAATATGTGTAAATAAGACTTCATTTCCTGGTGCCATGTAAACAAAGTATTCTTTCGGTATGGTAGCACAATTACCCAACAGAATATGTAATCATTTTAAAGTAATACCCTTGAAGGACTAAGCCTCATTAAAATGGTTTTAGGAAAATGATTGCATCAATTAAAGAAAAACAACCAGAGAACTATTTCTCCAGCATGTTGTTATGGAAACTGAGCCAAATGACTGAATGCAACCACAGCTATAATTATAAAATGACCCAGAATTTCACCCACTGCTGCTGTAAATCCAGTCCCAAATGTTCTCCTGTGTCCGTGCTGAGACAACCGGCGCCTTGCCCATAGCCAACTCCTTTGGGGCCATATTTCCTCCCATAACATGTTTTGCAGTAGATTTCAGATTCATGAGCCGCGACTGTTGTGCTGTCCAGAGCTTTCCGGCAACCCACTGAGAAAGAAAGATGAAAACACACATTATGGTCCTGATCTTCAAACAGAGACACCTGCATTTTACTAATCTGCATTGGAAGTTTGAAAATGAGGATACTACAAGTTTCCCATGTAAACATCAAAGACAATATAAACTAATTGCATCTACTGTTAGAGAAATGAGAAGTATTCATGGGTTCAGAAAAACAGAAAAAGGATGGAAAATACATGTTTGTTTTCCTCACCATTACAGCCCATGAGAAAGATAACATTCACAGGAAGAATAAAAACTAGAATTCAAGCTAGAATTCATTGATGGTGACAAGGACAGAAAGCTTTGAGTTCAGAAATTCTTAAGGTCTCTTTTGGGAGAGTTGGTCCTATGTTCTTGAGTGCTCTGTTGCAACTTTAAGCCATAGCTAGCTGCACATAGATTTATAACTAAAGAAGTATTACAGAAATACTATTAAACCTCTAGCGATACTTTTCTCCAAAGGAAACTAAATCTGGGTGCCCGCTGGACGTGGATCTTCTACAACAGGGGTCCCCAACCACCGGGCCCTGGACCAGTACTGGTCCGTGGATCATTTTGTACCGGGCCGCAAAGAATGAATAATTGTGATTAAAATATATATTTTATATTAGTTAAAGCTAAGAAGTCCTTTACTATTGGGGAAGAATTGATTTTGCTGGTCCTTGAAAAAGTGTTTCTGCGTGAAACTGGTCCCTGGTACAAAAAAGGTTGGGGACCACTGTTCTACAAAGCTCAGCCACATTAAGTTTGCCTATTTGAGGAGAACATTTCCCCAACAAAAACACACTTTGAGCAAGTGCAGTATTATAATAAACATTATACAATGGACAGCTTCTCTTTCATATCCCTTACCAGCCACAAACTATGTCTCCCTATCCAGCTTTGAAGTGGAGGTCATGAAGCATGTCGACCTTGTAAAACACCGTTACAAAGTTCCTTAAGATTATGTGAAGTGCTTTGAATACTTACAGATCCTTTGAAGTCAAATGCAAATTAAGCTTTATTTGTATTTTGGCAATGTATATTTACAGGCTACGTCTTGGTCACAATTGTGGGAAGTAATACTTTTCTGAATTCCACCACTACCCCCGTTGAACAAAAATGAGATTTATTCTGACTATATTGCAGTCATATTGGTAGCTATATGACTGTAACTTAATTCGCTTACAAAATTAACAAAGGCCATTGCAAATGTTTCATATTTAAGGAAAGCAAGGCAGATATTCACAGATATTACAAATAAATTTTCTCCAGTGGATTAAAATCACAAAATAAAAGTTGATTCAGTTGAAGCAAATTGGAACGGATAAAATTGAGCCCGCTAAAGAAATAATGTTCTGTGATTTTGTGAATTTTCTCCTTGACTATTTTACATTCTCATCTGGGAAGAAAAGGTAATGACGTTTGCTCTGTGAATTGTTAAGGGATAGCTCCAGCAGCAGATAAAGTGCTTCTATTTTTGGCCTCTTTGGAACAGAGGGTCTGTGCTGCAACAGATGGCCCCAAAGCCTTCTGTGCTGGCTGAGAAGACTCATCTGTCAGAAAGTAGTTTGAAGTTGACAAATTGTGATTGAGCCACACAGCCACCACAGATGCCCTTTAAGTCAAAACTGACTTGGACGAATCAGAGGTGTTAATGACAGCAAGTCACATCATAAGGGGTAGAATTGCTCCCCAAACACACACACACAGGAGAGGCTGTGTTTTCTGCCAATATTGTTCCACAAAATTAATGACTGAAGGTGATTTATTATTTATATGACTTTCCTACTAATTATACATCAAGCTGTGTGAACACACCGTAAAATGATATTACAATTTAAACAACAAACCTAGCTCACAAATATCTGCTACAGGAATTAATGTAAACTTATGATGCAACCAACCAAGCAGCAGCAACCTTGATGCCTTGTATGCAGAAGTATGGTCTATTAAGTTTAATAAGAATTTAACTCTCAGATAATGAGGATTTTCTCCAGTCTAAAAGTCCCTATAATAAAATCTAATGTTGCACATTAAAAGACATTGTATAAAAGACTTTTTCCCCCCTCATATCTAGCAAACAGAGAGAAAGGGGGACTGCCTCATTCTTAACCGTCAACTCTGAGGAGAACGTATTAAGGAAAGAAATCAGGTCTTCAGCCATCCATTGGGTGTGAACAGTAGATAGACTATTATTTTGAGAAAATCAATGACAGATCAGGGACTTAAGAGACAGGAAGCTTTTCCTAACGTTTTGCCATAAATAAATTCTCGTGTACTTTAAAACTGCTATTCCTTTGTTCTAGCCACTAGAATGTCAGTTTCAATTATAGGGAAGGAGAAGTTGTGTTGAATATTAAAGCATATGTCCACCTTTCAAGAAAGATTGGAAAGAATAGCACAGATTCTTGTCTCCCCGCCAACCATTAGCCCTTCTTTCGGTGGCTAAATTATTATTTTATCAAAGTCTGTTTTCCAATTAATTTGATGCAATATATTCAACATCTGGATTCTTCATAGATCCTAGCACAGACTGACTGTAAACTATTCTATCAGTTATGATGTCATATAATTTATGTCAGTAGTGATTATTCGGTCTCCTTATTCTCCTTCACTCCTTCAGTCTCCAAAAACACTGATTATTTTTTCAACAGTCAAAACTTACTACAAACATGGATAGAGATATCTAACTAATTATCAGGCTCATGAATGAAAAAAACATCTATTTTCTAACAGTGTAATATACAATCTTTCTTGTGGCAAGACATTCATTAGTCTTTAAAATGAGGAAGGCCAGGAGAAAAACCATATTAATGCTATTGAAAATCAAGATTAAATAGATATATGATGTATCCATGCATCTAATAATATTTGTAAGCGGCCGAGAGACACCTCCAGGCAAAATAGTTGGATAAATAAATATTTTTCTTTTGTCATATTAAAATTTAGTGTTTGACATAAATTTTTGGAGGAGTGCTAGGGGACTCATCATAGATCTTAGATAACTACAATGTAGAACTTCTAGTTGACTAGAAATAGTGAATTCAAGCTTGTTTCTCCGAAAGTGAATCTTTATGTTATCCAACATGGCACTATTCATAAACAAAACAGAGATGTCAGCAAATAGAAGGAATTGAAAATATGCCGATTTAACTATCACATATACGTCATACATTTTTTGACCCCAGAGGATTTTAAGTGAAGAGTTGCTATTCAAACCTTCTTGGAAGTCGTAATAATGAATATTCTACATAAGTAGAAAATTGGACCAGAGTACCTTGAAGGCTCCTTCCCTTGCTGTAATTGGATTCACACATCATGCTATGTTGTAATATTGCTTATTTTTTAATTTACTTATCAGCTTATTTATTTATTTGTTTGCTTTCAATTTCTGTAGTCATCCATCTCAATCAATGACTCTGAGCCAATCAATTCTGGCTTATTATGTTGTATGGTCCTAAAAATTGTGGTTAATAAAGGAATTTATAGCTAATTTTATGGAAGCTCACCTTTTACAGATTATTTAATGAACCATAATATTTCCGAGGTCAGTAAAATGAAGACCCAGATTGTTGGGGGGTGATATATTGATTCTGTAAACCGCTTAGACTCAGAGAGTGCTATTAAGCACTATGAAGCGGTATATAAGTCTAAGTGCTATTGTTATTGCTAACATTATGACATAATGCTCTATGAGTTAATCCACTTGAGTGATGTTATGGCTCTATAAAAGATGTTATCTCAAGCACTATGAATTAGGTTTCTCAAAACTTTATAAGAATGAAAGACTGATGTATTATTTAGGAATAATTCATTCATGAATATGACATTTGAATACAATAATTACTTTTAAGCTGCTCTTTTGGAAGACAGAAATAAAAGATATTAGCTATTATTCCAGGAGTCCCAATGAGAAACCACAATCTACAACTGTTTAGTGAAAGAAGAAACATAAACTTACTACATAGGAAACATGTCTTATGAAAACTCCGTCCATTACACTGAATTTCCTCAGCATGGTAGACTGTTTTGTCACAGGCACCACATTTGGCTCCACCTCCCCAATTTGGCATCTTTGAATTTTTCAATTGGCTTGAGCTGGCACCTTTAAATCCAGAAATAAATGAAACATAATTAGTAGAAATTAGTCCTCCAGCATGATATACTAAAACATTTTAACATGATGCTATGCGAATTATCCAGCTGTGTCATAATGGAGCTCTCAGTTGGGACTACTATATATGGCTACAAACATTCAGACAACCACTAGATGACAGAGAAAAGGAATTTTCTCTCTTTGTTGCAGTCAAGATATGGCATACTTAGGATGAGTCCCACAAAAATGTAGGCATTGACTCTGGTTTGGTTGGCAAATTTAAATTATGGGAATTGAGATGCATCATAAATGTAAGAATCTCCTTTTAATCTTTTATGAAGAGTCAAGTCTGAAAAATAAGAAGAGGATGAAAAATAGCTGATAAAAATCCTCAAGGATTATGAAAGTTACCAAACATGTAAAAGGTACTGCCCACCATCTTGCAATAGAGGCCCCTCCCTTCCTGGGTGCCACCATCCCATATAATATGTCATGATATCCCTTGGAACAATCATTCCAGGGAATTGTGGAAGTGGAAAATTGTGGCACACGGAGGAACTAGAGATTGGAAAATCTTTATTAGTGTTTAATAGTAGGGGGGAAAGCCAGATAAGAGAATAATCAAGAACAGAACTGTTACTTCCTTGAACTTATAACCACTGTGAAAACTTGTGCATTGAGTTAGTGGCAGAACACCTTTTGCAACCTGAGACAAATCTAAAATAGTTTCATCTCCCTCAAGAAGAATGATATGCATTGACTGACATCTCTCTTGGCCATTCCTGACAACAAAACAATGAAATTATAATAAATACAATTGTAATTCTCAGAAAGACTCCCAAACTCTGTTCTATTTTGTGGTGCACTTCAACTTCAACCCAAAAGGGATCTTTAGAGATCTTCTAGTAAGCCTTTAAAGAAATAATAAATTGCATGGAGCAAAATATAGCATCTACTACAAAGCAGCTTTTCATGATATAAGAATCTCCTTGGGTTCTCAACATAATCATTAAAGTATTTATTCCTGCTGAGTTTATCCTTTTCTCGAATGGATCTTCTTTAGAAAGATCAAGCTACTGAAAACATCTAGGAATTATTCCTATGCTGAGCAATAGTAGCTGTATCCTATTTTAATTAAATTATGGAAGTATTTGTCTTCTGAAAAGGAAATACCTATTTCAGTTCAAAAGAGGGAAGAAGCATTTGCTTTCCTTTCAAATATCAATAAGATTTTTTCCCCATCATGTGCATTTAATAAAAATAAGAATAAATCCAAGAATAACAAAATAAGGGCAAACATATTCATGTTGCAATTTGCGAATGCTGTCCTTTAACACATTTGGCTTTATTCTCTGCTGCTATATTTTTAAAATATGACTCTTTTCTTTCTTTAGCTCGGTGTCTCCTCTCTTATTTCCCTATGCTATTTTATTTTAGATCACTTGTATTGTTGCTCAGCAACCAAAGTTAAAAAGAAATCCCTCTCATGCTCCTAGGTCTGCTTGAGTTGTTAGAAAAGCAGAGTGAAGTATTTGATAATGCATAGCAGAGGCATATCCTTTCAGATTTCACAAATAAATGTGTAAATTTCCTCCCTTTGAAAATCTGAGCTTTGCAATATGGTACGACAAAAGTTTAGCCTTGGCATTCAAAGTTTGCACGTACAGGCAATTAAGAATGGCATCACAGGCTTTAGAAAGCAAATGTTGACTGTCCTAGAAACATAGCAGCACAAAAGAAGAGCTGCAATGAACAGCTGTGGAAAGCAGATACATATGCAAAGGAAGGTTTGGGCTGGATCTGAATCTGGCTTAAAATGGTTAATAAATGACTGCTCAATGATTGTTCTGATGAACTGTCTATCTTGGTGCTAAAGGTTCTTGACCCAAATATTTCATGTTAGAATTTCTGCTCAGAAATGTTAACATGACAATGTACATGCTTTGATTATGACTTATCAAAAGAGCCTATCTCATCAAATGTTTCTTGTCAGAGATTAAATGTCTAAGAAATTGGAGGTGGATCAAGGAGAAGAATGCAAAATAGATAAAAGGGTGAGGTGAGAGGAACATATTTAACTTGATTGCACTTGCTGTATGTAGAACTGAGAATAAGAAAGCAATGGGCTTAAGAAAACGCCTTATAATTCAAATCAGTTTGAAATTATTTTTGTTGCATCTTTTCTTTCCTTCTTTTTAGTAATAATTCCAAGGGCAGCAATAAATATTTGAAAGAAATGCAACATTATTAACTTCTTAAAGCAAATAGGTTAGGCATCATACTTAGAATGCCTGTCCAGATTCTTATCAAACACCACCTCAACAGAAAAATCTGTTCCAATATTTTTATAGTGGTTATATTTTTTCATTATGCTAACTTGACATTTTTTCTAAAAATGCAATTGCATATCATTAATTAAACATCCATATTCACTTAATTAATTGAAAACCATGCATCTCTTCCAATTATATTAGTCTTTTTATAAAGTCCAATATGACAGCTTGATATATTCAGCCATGTTCTATCCCTAGAGCTCCCGTTGTCTGCTGTTTTGTTATTACTTCACTTTTTGGAGCACGCCATCAGTGAGGTGTGATGAGACAGATCTTTTCCTTTATTCTAGATTCTGGTCAATTGAGTAGATTGAGCCAAATAAAATTAGAAAACATGATTCAATTCAAAGGGTGGAGTTCTCCACTTCTCCTCTCACAATGGTATGAAATAGGATCAACACACTACAGCAAGGCTGTCAAACTTGCCACCGAGTGTGTCATGTGTTGGCCACACCCATGCTCAGTTTAGTGAAAGGAAAAAACTCGCAATATGTTGTGACGCTGCCATGATGAGGTGAGTTTGACCTCCCTGCATTACAGATTTTCCAAATGGCACAAAAAGGAGCTGAAAAAATAACTCTAGCTATTACTAAGTTTGGGAAGCTAACAGCATACCCAAACATCAACAGTATCAATTCTAGTTAAAGTATTACACTGATTCCAGATTTAAAATTTTTGTTTCCCATCCTGTCTGGGACAAATACAAATAAACTCAAGTGCTATTTGAATTGTCATCCATGTTGCATTCCAAATGTTCCATGACTCAATGGAAGAAAAAGGGGATCCAATGCTCTTTGCCTCTGCCTTTCTAAATTAGGTGAGTGATATTGTCAGTAAATCCACACAGAAAAACATTTCTATGGGACAATAACAATGTTGGCCAGTAGGCTGTAGCAAGCAAATATAACTGACCTTTTCCTTGCCCTTTATTTCAGATGTGTCACAGAAAGGATCTGCATTGCTCATACTCTTTTCTTGATGTCTTGGTGAGTCATATTTTCTAGCCTTAGTCTGTTACATTATGACTAGTTGGGAACTTCTGGCTCAGTCCCTCTTTTAACCCTCTTGGCAAGCAAATAATGTTCTTATTATAGCTTTTCCCTAAGAGATAGCTTATCTAACTGACACTGGACCAAAACACTATTAAGATTTTTTTAACCAAGTCAGAAATAGCATTGAGATTCACTGAGCATTTTGCTCCTAAAAAATTGGCCATCTTGATGTCACAGAAAAAGGGAACTAGAGAGAAAAGTACAATGCCTAAGAATAATACAAAAATGAGTTACATTACCAGTTTCCCAATTTAAAATATAAGATGAAATACTGGAATTATACTATATTGAGGCAGAGTTAAACACAAGTAATAGAAATAATCATATACTATCTTCCTGTATTCTCCCTGTGTTAAATTTTGGCTCAGGGGTTCTTCTCTTGAATTCAGTCAAATATATCTATACCTTAGTTTGATTCGTGTTGTGGCATAATCAACATTACTTCTGACTGGGAATACTTGGCAAACTATTTTTTCCAACTACCTGCAGAATATATGATAATGGTCGGTTCAATCAGTCCATCACACCATGGGTCAATAAAATAAGAAGTAAATCTCCTCTTTATCTCTCTCTCCCTCCCTCCCCCTTCCTCTCTCTCTCTTCACTTCTGGGTTTCACCTTCTCTAATCTGCCAAGAATGTAAAAGAAACTTTGGACTATAGAAAACTCTTGTTGTTCCAATGGTGCATCTGTATAAAAAAAATACCTCCACCTTATAAGCCTGAAGTTGGTGGAAGGAATGTAGTCCCTTACCATATAGGCTGAACACAAGTCAACCGAAGGGAAAAACATGCAAGAACCTAAAGAATCATGGAAGCAACCCTGCATATTAAATATCATCTACATACATGAAAAATTTCTCCCCCCAAATTACGACAATGCCTGTTGATTAAAATTCTGTCTGGTACAGAGAAAATAGAAGCTGTTGTATGTAGTACAAATGAACTGAAAAATTCCTTCCTCTCAATCTGTCCTGCAGAAAACATTTGATTTTCTTTAGTAAACTTACAGAGAGATCTGTAACCTTGAAACTGGAGTATCTGTATGGTTTGTCTAAAAACTGCATAGAAGAATCCAAGCAATTGATTTCAGTGGAATATAATTTAAAGCATGTAGCTTCAATTTTTCTTCCTCAGAAAATGATTACAAATAGAATTCAGTGTTTCACAACACAGTGGCACTTTTTAAAAGATACAGATCACAGGAGAACTGTTTTCCCAGAGTGGCAGTAACTCCAAGATTTTATTGAGATCTTTCTTTTTATCTTATTTCAGAAATACAGAAAAACTACCTGAGGTTTGCATTCACCTTACCAGCATCTCTTTCCACTTGTTCACTTTGTTCACAACATTACCAGTTCCTGCAACCATTCGTTTCAGTGGCCAGTCTTCCTTCCTTCTCCTCCTATTTTCCCCACAACAGTCCTGAGTTAAGTTGAACAAGTTGAACAGCAAGAGGGATCAATCCTAAACTCCTCAGCCAGCTCTCATATCTAAGGCAAGACAAGAACTCATACTTTCTTGGTTTCCAGCTGGGTGGTTTAAACACTAGACCAAACTGGATTGAGTTCTCTGGTTGCTACTGATTGTGAATATACCATATTCATTGAAATAATCATAGACTGTAATATTACAAGAACTTACTAGCAAGATAGCTCCATTACACTAGGTTTTTTAGGGTGTGGGGAGGGATGTGAATTCCAAATTTCCAGATTTTCCAAAAACAAACAAACCTGCAACAGTAATAAAGAAATTCTAACAATCCATTTCTCTCCATGGGGAAGAACCACCCTCATTAAACAATAGCAGACTGTACCCCTTAATGTTTCTTAGCAAGACTTACAAGAAGGAAATGTACGTATCTTCTTGTCGTCTTGATCTTTTTGAAGAGACCAAGCCAAGATCCAGCTGTCTTTAAATATTCTCCAGGAGAGGCGGGCTGTGTAAGTTGGGGCAGGGGTATGTGAGCAATGTTACTGCTATCAGGTAGCTTAAAATAACTTGTGACAAAGCCTTGAACTGAACATCAGTTATGACCAAGTAACAAAACAATGTGGGCCCCTCATATTACAGTCAATGCTTCCAACTGCAATTGTGTAGACAAAAAGAAATCAAATGAATCAATAAGACCCCAAGCCTGAGCTGATTGTCAATTGAAGCTGAATCCTTAAAAATAAAGTGAAATTCAGGTAGACAGACGACTCAGCTTTAGAAAATATTGGTTGCGCAGAAGCTGTAATTCTGGTATATTATTATTATATGAAGACCTTGTAGAAACTTGTTATCCCCCCAAACTGAACAGGAAAAAAAACTGTCATCACCTTGATCATTTTTTTATATCCAGAGATGATACTCATCATACCACATGTTGCCACTTCTCCACTTAATCAAAAGTTGCAAAAGATTGTTGTTGTTTTTCTTTTGCTGCTTCTTGGAGACCAAGTTAAGAAAAAAGAACCCAGCATAAATGTTTATTACAATTGACAGATTAAAACAGGTTAGGCAACCTAATACCCTTTAATTCCATCAGCTCCGGCCAGCATGACAAATAGTATGAGGCAAGTACGAAACATCTGCAGGCCATCATCTTGCCTCATAAATTAAGGCTAAACTAAATGTAGTAGTTTATTGAATTAGTCATGCAACCTTGTCAATAAGATGAAATATCGTACATAGTCCAATTCCAAAATAAAATGGATCAGTGATCTATTAAGAAGCATCTGCAGGGATATTTGAATAATTAGGAATAATCATTAAGTCCCCTTAGTTCATATTTACTCACGTTGACTACCATGCTAGGAACAATGAAAGACAGATATTGTCAAGTGCAGGAAATCTGGAGCCCAGGCAGTTCAAATGAATATATAGGTTTATTGCACGCTAAAGCTCTCTACAAGAATCTGAAATATTAACATTTAAAGCAAATTGGTGGTAAATAAGTAATGGAATTCAAGGTGGGCTGGACTTGGATCTCTTGTAGGTGTGAAGTAACTTGAGCGATGACACAGTTGATCCCTCCCACAGGCTCAGACTAGTCATCTCCTACTGATATTCATGGAGGATGATGCTGGCCTCTGATTATGTTGGTTGTAAATTTGCTCTAGCAATGATCTGACTACCAACTGCTAGAGATTCTAAATGAGAGGTTTGATGTCTTTTTGTGATCTCCCTGGAAACAGAATATTGTATCTGATAAGCTTATTAAGGATTATGCATCTATTCTTGTTCTTCTAAATGTATATTTAAAAGGTAATTTTAGCCCAATAATCCCATATATGCACAACTACAATGACGTGGGAAAATACCCGAACAAAGCTGAACAGCATACATGTAAGTACCCGCGAAAACTTAATCTATCTATCTATCTATCTATCTATCTATCTATCTATCTATCTATCTATCTATCTATCTCTCTCTCTCTCTCTCTCTCTCTCTATCTATCTATCTATCTATCTATCTATCTATAAAAAAATTCTCTAATATTTTATTTATCTAGGAATATGTGAGTACATGACAATTTTTCATATATTTTCCAAATTTGGATGGTGTATTTATTTGCATCAGATAAAACATTTTCAGCTGGCAAAATGCACTATGCAAGTGATCAATGTATTACAGCAAGCATAACCAGAATGCTATTACATACATCTTTTTGTAAAGTAAAACAAAGTACCTAAATAATGTAATCTATACTATAGTCCAAAGTGGACATACAGATTGACTTTACAAAATGATAGAAAGTGGCAGATGCAGTTGCAGGTAATCCTTGATTTATGACAACAAATGAAGTGAAACACATTTTAAGTGAATTTTGCCCCATTTATGATCTTTCTTGCCACAGTTGTGAATGACTGCAGTTGTTGTTAGTAGCACGGTTAAGTGAATCTGGCTCCCCCATTGACTTTGTTTGTCAGAAGGTCACAAAAGGTGATCACATGACTCTGAGATTCTGCAACCTTTATGAGTCAGTGCTAAGCATTTGAATTTTGATCACATGACCATGGGAATGTTGCCAAAGGTCCTAAGTGTGAAAAATGGTCATAAGTCACATTTTCAATGCCGTTGTAACTTTGAACAGTCACTAAATGAACTGTTGTAAGTCAAGGACTACCTGTCTTTGAGTTAATCAGACTACCCATATCATACAAATGATTAAAAGAAGCATATCAAAAATGACTTCATCAGTCCCCAAAATGACAGTACCAAGATCATATATCTTCATAAAAGAACTCAACCAAACTAGATAATTAATGTTACTTGCATGATAGGCAGCAGGAAATAAATCAAAACTGATGTACATATTGCAAAAGTCATACAATACAAACAGGGGAAAAATAGCAGGTGCATTTTTGTTTAGGAGCCAGAATCAGAATAGCAACTTTCAAGGAAATACTTTTTGATCTGTAGCTGATTTTACATTAATATGACAACAAACACCAATTACTGTATTTTCTTTCTATTCACAATAAGGACAATTTGTAGGAGTTAAAGAAGCAATATATTTCATGAAATAAAATAGGGAAATAACTCATAAAGCTATTGCATACTGTCATCCAACTACTTAAAACTTGTGAAAGAAGCCTCACAGAATAGTTTACCAATCATCCACAGAACTGTCTCAAACCAACTCTGACTACCCAAACCTTAAGAGATTTCAGGCTGAACTTGCAATATTTGTATCTAGAAACAAAATTTGGGGAGGTATTACAAAATTACAACAAACAAGACAGAAGGTACTGATTATGAAATCATCTGAAAATTTATCACTAAAACTTCACAAAAAATCAAGTTCAATTATTAATTTTAAGGAAATAGATTAAATAAACATTAAATTATACATTGCATTTAATTTACATTGACATGATAAAATATCAAACTTGAGCTTCCATATTTTTAAAAATAGTTGAGGCTTGGTACTTGGAATGTTCTCTTTAAGTATTACTATTTACAAAAAAAAACTTTATATTTCATAAAGTTATTATCAGATAGCCAATGAAATTTTAAATGACATATTTAAAAACGTTGATGAATATTCTTCATTCAAAAAAAGATTAGTTTAATAAACTACTGTAGATAAAAGTAAAACAAAACCCAACACGGAGGGAAAGAAAAACACTATGCCTAAAAATAATTTCAAAGAACCATTTTTGTGTGACAGAAACAAAGTATTGCAATTATATTTATTGAAGGTCGGGATGCAGTATTTTTTTTGAGAAAATGTATATTCTGTTCATCCATCAAGTATTCTTCAGCATTAGCAATGTTTCTGGGAAAATTCCTTCTGATCCATAAGAGCAGGGGTCCCCAAACTTGGCAACTTTAAGATTTTTGGACTTCCAACTCCCAGAATTCTGGGAGTTGAAGTCCACAAGTTTTAAAGTTGCCAAGTTTGGAAACCTCTGCATAAGAGGATCAATGAGAGCCAGGATCTAGGCTTGGATCACTCGACGTTTCATTGTCTTTCTTAGAATTTTTGAATGTCACAGGAACACTGGTCTAGATGCAAGGGGGAAAAAATCTGTGTTATTTGCAAGCTAACCAGCTAAAGAAACTTATGTTCTTTACCACGAAATAGACAACAGGCATATTTAGTTTATTATTGTTTTAGTATGCAGATCATCCTATATGAGACTTGATGGGCACACAATTAATCAGCATGCTGCTATATATTTACTTTTCACCACAGGGAGATCTGGGATTTTTAAATAGTTGCTTGGATGCATATGTACGTTAATATTTAGCCCAAATGAAATGTTATGGATAGATAGCAACCAATATTGGAAGGAGTTACCACTGAAGAACCAATGTCACAGCTTGCAGTTCTGCTAGACATCAAGTTGTCTAAGGCTGGGGTCCCCAAGTTCAATTACAGGGCTGCGGCCCATTCAGAACTCGGCCACAAGAAGTGGCAGGTGAGTGTGCGTCATGCAGCTCCACTTGCACGTGGATGAGTATGCCCGCAGCTCCATTTGTGGAAGCGGCGGGTGCATCTGCCTGCTGTCACATGGAATCACCCTTTCTTGCCCTCCCCCTGCCGATCTGCAAAGCCGAAAGGGTTGGAGACTGCTGATCTAAGGTGGTCTGAGTATTATCTGTGTCTAATAATCTTTGCCTCTTTGTGGAAAGCTTAGAATTATGCTCTGTTAGTCATGCACTGATGTCATATAGATTAGATATGGCAAAGGATTTTAGGCAGAGCTGCTTTTAAGGACAGCTGATACATTTCAATTGGATCAGAATGCAGCCAGTTGGATGCATGTTTTGGCCAAGTATTAGTAGTACAAAGATATTTTATCAACTGCACTAGGCTGCAATTTCCAGGATCAATGCTAGCTCAACGAAAGGAGAAAACCTCAGGTGAACTCCAGAATTGGAAAGTTTTGTGGAAGTCTCTCCTACATTGGTCAAGCAACTTTTTGTTACTGCAATGGAATAAATCCCCTTCAGAACTGTCTTGTACACACTACAATTCACTAAAAGGGAAACCATTAAAAATAATGTGTGCATTTTTTATTAGAAGCCTCACTGGAATACATTCATACATTTAGCCTCATTATTAATTTATATTGTTCCTAATATCCCCTTCAACTAATATCAGAATTTGTACAAGCCAATTTAATTCTAAAAACCAGAATATGCCAGACAGGACTTTAAATTTGTAAACAAACAAACAAACAAAAACCGCAAACCAAGTAATTGGTTGGTTCACTTACTTCTCCAAAAGTCTCCAATAAAAATGACTATCAATTAATAAGAGAACAGTGGTTTAATTTCTCTTGAAGCTCGTAAAACATTTTCAAATTTGGCAACAACGTAAGGAATAATTTTGTTTTTTCAAATTCCATCATAAAATCAAACAAAACTGAATATGAACTTATGGGCTGACACCAGAGGTGGTATTCAGCAGGTTCTAACCAATTCTGGAGAACCGTAGCGGAAATTTTTAGGAGTTCGGAGAACCGGCAAATATCACCATGGCCCCGCCCCCATCTATTCTCTGCCTCCTGAGTCCCAGTTGATTGGCTGGGTCTTCTTTAGTTGCCTTGCACAGGAGAACGGAGGTGGAAAGCAGGCTAGTGTGGTGAGGACAGAATGGGATTTTGCAGTATCCTTCCCCTGGAGTGGAGTGGGGATGGAGATTTTACAGTATCCTTCCCCTGCCATGCCCATGAAGCCACGCCCATGAAGCCACGCCCACAGAACCGATAGTAAAAAAAATTGAATCCCACCACTGGTTTACATACAAGTATATATGGGATATTCAGGCACTTTTAAAAAGTATTACTGTAATGTATAGTATATACTTGCTATCAATCGATATACAATGAGAAATATTTATCTAGAGTTCAGATTGCAATATGTTAAGCTGCTTTTTATTAGAGGCTTAAGCAATGCAAGTATTCTGCAGGCTTCCGATTAGAAAAATACAAAGCAATCTTCATTTTTTCCAACAGTTCTCTTGTTTCTTTTTTCAATAATCATATGTGTTTTGTATACTTTTTAATCAGATAATTTTGCTAAGGCAGGTATTTCACATTCTAAGAGCCAAAACAGATGAGCTTGGATGCACTTCCCCATTTTCCAAGGGGAAAAAAATGAAATTAACTACACCCACAAAAAAAAGCAAGAGGTAGCCAAAAGCAGTTTCCAAAACAATTTTGGAACCCTGGAAAAATATAGCTTTTAATTATTTAAAGAAAAATGCTTTGTATGCACTTCTGTGCCTCTTTGAAAAGATTTGCAGAGTCCCAATTACTTAGTATTTTTGAAAGGAACCTTCTTACCTTCTGAGGAGTGGTTGGAATCAATTCTCCATGTAAATCTCGGTAATCCCTTAGTAATACGGTTGCTTGCTGCAATCCTACACTTACTGGAACAGGACTAACATGTTCTGCTCCTTGACAAATGAAAGCAGATCGATGTACATGATCTGCAGACATCTGTACATTGGCTGGCATCATTCCTAACTGTTGTAGCATAATGTTCAGAACTAAGGTGCTCTGAAGTGGGGTAGGGCTAATATGGGCTGACTCAACAGCGCCATTCCCTGAGGATGTGGTTGCTACAGAAGGTGGTGGCGGTATTAGGTTAAGAGGTGCTATATGAGAAGTAGGGAAATTAGATGTCATTGGAGTTCGACCTATAGCAAAGAAAGAGAACACTATTACAAGGGAACATACTTTATGCCATGTAACTTGTATTAATACGCAAAAAGCAATTTAGTAGAGTCAGCTATGAGTTTGGAGAAGGTGGCAATTAAGCATAAAGAAGCAATGGGTTTTAAGAGCTATTGGTTAGAGCTGACCACACCTCTATGCAGCCAGAAACGTTCCTATATAAAATAATTTTATCTGGCTTCACAGTCTTAAAACCTGCACTCCTTAACTGCTGATAGAAAATGTCAAAATGAATTGCCTTTGGAAAAATCCTGTGATGTGGTCAACATATACTTACCTAGATTAGGAGAACTGCAGGATTTTTTCCCCACTGCACACAACTCTGTTTTCCCCTTACTGGACACAGCAACTTCATTGGGGACCTTGATGTCCTAAGGAAGGGTAAGAACGGTAAGAGATAATAGGACTAGAGAACTAGAACTCAAAGTCTCCTGGTTTCTAACCTGGTGGCCTTGATCACTAAACCAAACTGGTTTTCCAGCAAGATGTAACCATGGCCTCCATGTGATACGTTTTCTGTGCTCTGCTGACTTGATCATATTCAAAAGTATCTCCCTGCTTCTTCTGTTGCAATTGAATTTAACTTCTCTGGGTTTATTTTGCTTAGTTACTGGTGAAATTAAGATTTCCTGATTTACACGAGAAGTTACAGAACCCTGGTGATTTTTATCCTTAACAGACTTACCCTGAAATATATAGAAAATTAGAATTTTGCTTTAGGGAGCTTTGGTATGTTTAAATATATAATATTTTGATTAAATTGTCACTAAAAAAGCTGCTTTCATGGGCAAGAAAAAGTAATGGAAAGGAAAGGGATTGGGGCAGCTGCATTTATTAAAAACGTTCTTCTGGGTTTTCTCTAGTATTCTATGTAATTTAAGAATGACTTGTGAAATGTTATATTTTTCTGCAACAGAACATTATTTAATACATGGAACAATTACACTTAAAGATAGCTTACCAGCAGTGAATTTTGAAGCTCCATCTTTTTACTCTTGCATTTTTTAATTGGGCTACCCTCTAGTTTAGATCTTTTAAAACATTTCCCAGATATCATGTCACCTGTTGTTCCACTGGGTTCCTTTGTTAGCCAGAGTTGCAGCTCTTCCACTTTTTCCCAATCATTAAAACTGTCTTTAGTAAATGTTTCAGTAAGAGCTTCCACGGGAGTCTTAATTTTGGTCACATGAGTAGTAGCAACAGGACAAACCATGTAATTTGGGTAAGTTGTCACTACTTGGGATGGATTCAGATATGCTGCACATGGTATAGTAGGAAGTATTGAGTTGGAGGTTGAGGATAAGTTTGCAACTTGAGAAGGCAACAAAACTGCTTTGGGTTTCAAACAAGTTTCAGAAGGTGAAGTGTGCTCCAATTTCTTTTTCATCTTTTCAAATTCCCTAAAAAAATAAATTCAGTGTTAAGGCCCTATCACACTGCCCAACGAATGCAAAACGTTTGTAAAAAGGACACAGCGGACGAGAAAAATGTTCCATCCGTTGTTATCCGCTCTCAAAAGGGGCAAAAATTTGCATAAACAGAGTGGATAACATGGAAAGGAACGGACGGGGGGAGGACGCAGAGCGGATGGGAAGCGGATGCAGAACGGAAGCATCCTTTTGCATCCTCTAGACATCCTTAATATCCGAGATAGGTCCCTCTGCAAACGTTTTTTCCATTTTAAATGCTTTCTTTGCGTGCTGCATCCGCTTTCATCCTTTCTCCATCTGTGCAACTAACGCTGCGTGTCCGTTCCGCGTCCGTTCCGCTTCCTCCCTGCTTCCGTTTACCGCTGGAGCGGATTCGAGTTGCGCGGATGCCTAGCGGACCTAGCGGATGCGTAACAGATGCAGAACGGATGTCCCCCATATGCCTAGCGGATGCAGAACGGACGCGTTTGATACATTTTCCGCTCAAAAGTTTTGAGCAGCTCAAAATCTTTTGAACGGATGAAATGTCAATAGACGGATGCTGGACGGATAGAGAGGAAGCAAAACGGAGGCAGTGAGTACAGAATGGATGCATCGCGTTAACCAACGGATGGTAAGTGTTTTTCTCCGTTTTACATCCTCTTTCCATCCATTGCTGCAGTGTGACAGGGGCTTTAAGTCTTTAATCCAAATTTTCTCTCAGAAAATTTTCTCTGCTAGGAGATATCACCATTACAATATTAGATCTTTTTACCTGGAACACACACACACAAATAACTACATTATTAAGTGTATTAAAAAGTTAATAGACTTCAGATTTTAGAAGCTGTAATATTACTATGTTATAATTATGTTAACTGTTGATATAAACAACTATAAATTGCTGATTTCAACAGAGTTTATTACATTAATTACTAACCACCATGCCTTAGATAGAAATATACCTTGATTGTTCATCTAATTGTTGCTTGCAGATTGCTGCAAGCTGAGCCATCTTGCTTGGAATAGTTGAAGGATTTGAGCCTTTATAAGAAAAGAAATAAAAGCATTTAACTTGCATTTTATTTAAAATTTAGCAAGCTAAGATCCAGCTTGAACCTCCTTCTAAAATCCACACTGGTAGTGCTGACATGGTTTGGCTTATGGCCTTTTCTTATTATCCTAAATTAGTGTCCTTGACACAGCTTGTTCCATGAAGAGATAAGATGACAGAGAACTGTCATATGTATTTCCTTATTATCAATTTATTTTATCTACCTAAGCCATTACGTTCTAATTTTTCTAAACCTCCAAGTGCAACACCTACATATGAATTTTATTCTCATAAAACAAGTAATCAGAAAGACTGCTCAAAAACAAACAAATAGACCTGGAAATAGCATCCTCTGCTTTTGAAACATATTTACACATTTTGTTTCCTACAGCAGGGATCCCCAATCCCTGGGCTGCAGCCCACTACTGGGCCATGGCCTAATTGGAACGGGACGGTGTGAGCTTTGGGCCGGCATGCATGAATGCAGCTTGACTTTCTTTCTTGTGCACTGACCTGCCACTTGAGCAGCCTACTTCTCTTCTTCCCCGCCAAAAACAAACTGGGCCATCAAGCTGAAAGTTGGAAATTGCTGTTCTACATTAAGAAATTCAGAACGAATGGCTCTTGTAGTTTTTTATTTTACTAGTTTTTTCAGAATAATGTGAAACATTTTGTATCCTACATACCTAAATATTTTTTGACAGGGCTGCCTGGAGCTGAATGACTCTTTCTCTGATCATTTTCTTTACTCCTTGCCAGTTTCATCAAAGACGGATGCCGTGTGAAATTTGGTTTGCTATTAGTAGGGAAGAGATTCTTAGAACACTCTTTAAAAGGTTTATCTTCCACTGGAAGTGGCATTACATCCAGTTCTGGCTTGGTATCTATGATACAATCATACACAGAACTCTAACATTAATATATTATTGTATATATACTATACAATTGTTACATTCTTTGTTTTGACAGTCATCACTTCTAAATATTTCTTTTAAAACAAGTAATAGTCCTCTAAGTATAAATATACATGCTGATATATTATGTTAATATAGTAACATAAGAAATTAACTATCTTAACTTTGATATGACTTTTATAGGTCGGCACAAGTGAATAGAAATTAACATTAAATTTAATTGTAGCTCAAAAATAGATTATTCAAGTCTAGTTATTTTAAGAACTATTTAATTAGATTATTAAGTCTAGTTCAAAAGTAATAACACACCTACCTTTAATATCAGAAAAAACATTTGGTCCTATCCATTTAAATGCTGGCCTGCGGCCCTTCTCTTCCATAATATGAACCTTCTTGATGAGCTCAAGGCTACTGAGAACATTGGCAATATCATACAGTCTTCGAATTTTAGCTGAAATAAGTTAAAAAGCTAATGAAAAATACAAAAACAAAAATTCAAAATTGTTAACGCTAGAGTTTTTCTTCCGCTACCTGCTATGTAGATACACCAGAAACATTTCAGTTTGAGGGATCTATAGAAATACTGAATGTCAGTGATTATTTGTAAACAGAGAATTAAAATTATTAAGCTCATTTCAAACAGAGAATTAAAATTATTCAATGCAGGTTTTAGAAATACGGATTCTAAACCTTCTTCCTAGGAATGGCCTTTGAAAGATCACTCTTAATTCAGATTATAATGATTTGGATGCCTTTTACAGCAATCGAGACCCATTACAGCATGCAAAACTTCTGCTTTATTCAGTGAAAATTAAGAGGATTGAAAGTTTTTAAAAACCAGAAATCAAAAAGAACAGAGCAGAATAAGGAACCTACTGTAGGAAAGCTTTCCTCTTTGAAGCTAAGGGAAGCAGCTTTAATAACCGATCAAATACTTGTTATGGTGGTCTGAACAGTTATGTCATACATGGAGTGTGGTCGCTGAGATTTTGGTCAATTATCCTAGTAGTCTAACACAAAGATGAATGGTATAATATCATTTGTTCTGTTTGAAAAAAAGAGCACCATGGGCGAACAAGCTGAATAAAGGGGAGCAGGTGGTTGCAATAAAATGAACATTAGATTCTCTAGCAATTTTATTAGGGTTTCATCCAGTCTGTAAGAAAAGATTTCTTAGATATAATGGATAATTTAACCCTGAAGAGGGATACACTTTTAAGATGAAGGCTTTCTGAGCAGTACAATTACTCTCAGTACATTGACTGTAGTCACACATCTCATAATACGGTTTGTCTTTTTTATCTCAGCATGTTGTGAGGATGCAGTCTGTTTCATGTAAAACCATGGCTTGTCATAGCAGTCCATAATCCCTATGTAGCCATCATCTATATGCAGTTTTACCACCGCAGTCCAAATGTATATGCAGCCCCTTAGCACCCTGCCACTGAAATTTGTCAATAAAATTTGGGCCAGCTTTTCAAGTGAGACTGGGAATAGTTAACTTCCTGGTAAGCAAGGAAGTTTATTTTTATAAGCTTATAGCTCACGGTGACTTTTTTATCACATAAACTAAATCAGTCACACAAGATAGGACTTTTTACCACCTACTTTTAAACTTGCTTTTATCCAGTGATTCACAATGGTCTTCTCCTATCAAACTTTTAGCAGCAACATCAAGACTCACAGCTTGGGGATATGACCCAAGAAACAACATTACAAATTTCTGGCTCATCACTCTTAAAGACTTGTCTTTACGACTATTTACTGAAGCTGTAGAAAGAAAAGAGACAACAATCAAATATAGAAGTAAATCCAAATCACTAATAACTGGAAGATGACATATTTCACTAGGACCTGATTTTGGTCAATTACTGGATGTGGCTTAGTTTATCAATGGCTTGTTGATATTTTCGTTAATAAATTGTGTATGGGTAGTTCTCATTTAGAGATTGCCTTGGATAGTAACCATTTGCACTTACGGCAGTGATGAAACTTTGTGTCCAAGAACTGCATTTATTATTCCCCTCATAGAGCAGAAAGATTACTCAAAGAAGCTATCTCTTTCTAGCTGCTTTTCTTCAGAGTGCAGTGCATCCCTAAAAACTGTTAACCACAATTTAACAAGTTAGCTCTGTGACCTTAGTTGATTAGAACTCTCAGTTTTTCTGGAACTGCTGCCTGATACTGACAAGACTCTAATCAATTTCTCAGTAAGGGCTTTTACCTGTTCCTTAAGCTGTTCACCAGGAACACAGCAGGGAAGCAGCTGGTGTTAATGCATTTCCTTTGATGTGTATTCTCTAAATGTTTGCCTACTTACTCTTTTGTAATCTCTTCTCCTCCAAACCTAAACACAATTGTGATCCCTAAACAAGAATTACTTATCTTTGTTTTCAGCAAGATTATTTATTGATTTTGTAATATTTAACTCTGATCCCATTCTTATCCAATTCTGGTATGGGGTCACACTCCATATCAGATGCGATTTTAGAAAAGGCTCAAGGAGAAGATTAATGCCTTTTAGGATTCTTTTGCAACATTCAGTTTTTCTAAGCACTGGTGTTAACACAGCTTATAAAAACATTTAATTAATTAATGGATTATACCCTGCATTTTAGTGAACAGAATCATAGGACATCTCCATCTATAAACATGCCTTTCCTAGAATTACCTCCTTGAAGTTCCATTCCAGGGAGTTCCACAAAGTCTGTATGATAATTTGACTTAGCATGTGTTGTCATCCATTCAATATTCTGGCCAGTATTTCCAATCTCTTGCCCATTTTTATCTTTTTTAGTCAGTTTGGTTTGTTGCAAGTCCTTGTTTTCCTCAGCTACTTTTTTCAAAGCCTGCAGTGTTTTTTTAAGATTATGACGGCCATGCCAGGAATATCTGTTTTTGGCAAATCGGCTCACCATATGAAGACTTTCTAATACATTCATTATGTCATAGATACGCCTGCGCTCAATATCTGGAATGATGGAAACATCACAAATTATCTTGCAGTTTCTTTTTCAATCTTATTAGTTTCCTAAAGCATACATTTAAATACTTTAACAATCAAATTAAATGATAGGACTTAATTATAGAAAATATAATCTTAGCAGCCGCTAGAATCTTAGTAGTGGTGAGAATGCAGTATTGCAAGCTAACTCTGCTTACATTGCCAGTTTTAATTCTTCAATCCTGACTGCCTCAAAATTGACTCATCCTTCCTAGGTGAGGACTCAGATTGTTGGGGACTCTGCTGACTCTGTAAACCACTTAGAGGACTGTAAAGCACTGTGAAGCGGTATGTAAGTACTATTGCTATTGCTAACTTGTTCAGTTAAGATAAGCATAAGTCTTTTTCAAACTACCCACATGGGGGTAGGGCTGATAAATTGGGATATAAAAGAATATGCTTTTTAAGAGTATCTCTATAATCCCTGAAGAGAGAGATCAGTTTGTCAAAGGGGTAAATATCCCCCAAGAATCAATGGAATTACCCAGGGGGTTGATAGTTAGGGGTCAATGGGAGATCTGTTGGGGGGGAAGGCAATTTTTGGTCAATAAATAAGGCAAAGTTGATATGGTCAATTCGTGTTTTGGGCTCTCTGTAGAGATCCATGCTAGCCCCCAGTCCTGAAGATGAAGTGGTTAGTGGTAAAACAGTGTAACCCAGGGTTGGGTGATCAGCTGCTGTAATGCAATGTATGGATAATCTCAGGGGATGAGGGGAAAAGATTCTGCCTAGGAAACAATCAGACAAGGGAGGAAAGGGACCCCAGTGGATTAATGATCAGAGAACAAAATTTGGGAAGGACCTGCCCAAATTGATCAGACTGTTAAAAGTGATGGTGGGAAGTTTGTGACTTCAGACTCACAAGAATGTGTTAATGTAGCTTTACAGCAAAGTAGAATTAGCTCATCTATTTGTTTCTGTTTGGTTTACCTGGGAGGATTGACCTCAGGGTGGCCTTCAGTCATCTCTGTTATTATTTATTCCTATTGCTATTTGTTAAAATAGTATTTATTAAATTATTTTCAAATAGCAAATATTTGGGGGTTAATAATTTGAAAGATCATGAAGAGGTCAATGAGCTGAATAGTTTGGGACCCCTGTTCTAGATTTTCTAGGAAAATGTTATTAAGTGTTTAGCTTGATACTTTCTAGTTGTATGGGTTTTTTAAAATTTATTGATGATGCATACTAGTTTCCAAAACTTTTGTACCTTGGCCCTTTTTAATATGCATATCAAAATAAATTGAAAGGGGAAAATGATATTGATCTTTTAAAACAAAATTTAAAAATTTAAACATGTAAACAATTTGTGGTTTGAAAGGTCAATTGTATTTTCACAACTCTGCACTTAGCAAGTGGTAATTCTTTAGATTTTAGAGATATTTTAGAGATTTATATTTCAATTAAAACACTATAATTAAGACACTATAGACAAAATAATTAAAATATTTAATTAAGACACTATAGACAAAATAACCTTTTTTTTAAGGACTATCCCATTTGCTGCCAGTTTGGAGAATTGATGTTCAAAAACTGTAAACTATTCCAGAACAGCGTGGTTGGGAAGATTCTGCATATATGGAGAGTAGAACCTTTTATTCTTGAACTGATAAATTTTTCACATCCATATTCTCCTCTTAGTAGTCATAAGATTTGTGAAAGAAAAAAAAAGGTGATGCAATGCTCGAACTTACTTAGATCTTCTGCTACCTCATCAAGACATATTTCATTATTTTTAGAAAAGTTTGGATAATTAGGATAGCGGGCTAAGAATTTATGACATAGCAATCCAAGGCTTTTCTCTTTACGGCTTGTTTGAGGCTTTTCATATTCATCTCCTGACAAATGATCCTGCAGAGAGAAAAGAGGGGAAAAAGCTCTTCTATGACATTTTTAAATCTTCAAAATTTAACCAGCATTCCAGATTTTAAGTGTAACATGTTAAGCAATGTACATTCCATACACACACACACACACACACACACACACATACATACCATATATATATGGTATTCAGCTTTGTTCAGATATTTTCCCACGTCATTATAGTTGTGCTTTTAAAGTTGTAGCAACATTTCAGCAGAATCTCATCTGCCATCATCAGGCTTCTATATAGTGTTCATATAGTCTGTATAGTGTTCGACTTTAAAAGCACAACTATAATGATGTGGGAAAATACCTGAACAAAGCTGAATACCATACATATAAATAACCGGAAAAACTTAATATATATACATAAACACATTCATACATACTACTACAAGTAAGGCAAAATGATACACAAAAAAAGTTTTACCTCAAGGCTTTCACTTTTATTATCTGACCATTTTTTTTCCTGTTCTCGATTTCTAATCTCAGGACTAGCTGCACTAATCAGCATTTTAAGATTAGCAGTTGGGGTCCATGGATCACCAGAAGTGCTTTCATTGGACTTTGGTGGTGTTGTCAGATGACCAGAAACAGCAGGCTGGATCTCTGTCAAAAGCCAATTGGGGGTAACTGTTTGTCTTAGAGGAGTTTTAACTGGGCTTCCATGCACTCCAAAACATTGATTTTCCTAAGCCAAGAAAAAAAATATAATTCAGAAATGGAACAATACTGGGCATTAAAATGTGACTCAGAGACTGACTGTAAGATTGAAAGACATGTTTTTTGCCAAAACTGATCTTACTCTATTTTTTGGCCAAAGTTGACACTAATTCCTGCTGGATTTTGCAGAACTCACTTTGATTTAAAACAGCCTAGTCTACTTTTTGTCACCCTGAGAATTTATCTGTACAAAAGATGATACAAGAATGAAAGATATTTTTGGTTATTCTCTTTTTGGTTTAACATAATATATAAACAGCCCCAATGTGGCCAAGCTTTTCACTGCATACCCCATCATAAAAATTCCCAGATTGTTATACGTGAATGCAGCCAGTGTTCTATAGGGAAATGCAAAAAAGACTTACAGAGTACTTCTGTTGAAAATGTGTTACATTTAGAATAATAATAACAATGAATTAATATACTGAAGCACAGTGCAGTTATATAAACTTTACAAGAGGATATGGTGTTTCCATATTAATCCTCTGTCTGAACAGCAAAGTAACACAATGTTTGTTAGAGGTATGGGACAAATTTGGAATATCTGACATCATCCAGATCAATTGGATAGACAATGTTGCAGCGGCCAGCTGAAGGTAATAACATCTTATCCTTTAGGGTAATTCTTTGAAATACTTTTTATATAGCTAAAATTACTGATGTCACCTTTTTCCTCACTGTTATTACAAATATTGCAAAGCCCACTGACTACAATAGCATAGTTTCTATGTTTATTCACTATTTCAATCAAATAATATTGAGTGTCTATGGTATGGATTAGAAGATGGATATCTGAATGAATAAAATTATAAAAGTATATAACTCCATGCATATATATTTTCTTAAATACAATAATTCATGGCAATTTTTTGTATGACAACATCAACAACTAGATATCCCAAAGAATTCAATCTAGCCACACCATGAACACATTAGTACTCTGAAAGATTCTCAGCTCTTCCTCACTCGCTTATTGAGTGCATCTAACTCAAGGCCCCGTCATCCAGCACTATATTGTTAATCATTTTATTTTATTTTTTTTCTATTCTGGTACCTTACTTGGTAAAATACAGTAATGGTTTGTTTCTATTTTAAGTGATAGAACTTAAAGAACGGTGGTGTAGTGGTTAGAGTGCAGTACTACAGGCTACTTCTGTCAATCACTGGCTGCCAGCAGTTTGGCAGTTTGAATCTCACCAGGCTCAAGGTTGACTCAGCTTTCCATCCTTCTGAGGTAGGTAAAATGAGGGTCCAAATTGTTGGGGGCAATATAAATATACTGTAAAGCATTATGAAGCAGTATATAAGTCTAAGTGCTATTGCTATACAATAATCCTCGGCAGCTCACAACAAAACCCATAAAACAGCAAAATCACAATTTTTTTTTATGGGATGTTTTTTATAGGATGTTTTTTCATAGGATGTTTTTCTCACATCCTATCAACTTTACGTACATTGATCCACCCCAAACTACTCCAAAGGTTGGGTAGGTGGGAGCCTGGTTGCTTTCTGAAAGTCTAAAAAGAGAGAGGCTTTGTAGATCACAGGTAACAGACTGTTCCAAATAGCCTGGGCAGCGATGGAGAAGGTACATCTCTGAGATCCAACCAGACAACAACATTTAAGGGAAGGAGTCTGAAGCACATCATTTCATCCAACCAGCTTTCTGCATTGCAGATGCCAGCTTTCTTAATACAAATACCTGCTTGTTTTAGCTGGACAGCTGTATGACCTTCATGCCTTGAGTGACCCTGCTGGGATTATATATTCTTGACATTTACATCTGTGATTCTTTGCATAACTCTCCCAAAAACATTTCCCGTGATGATGAGACAACCAAGCATGACTCAAGGGAGAGGAACAGTTTCTCAATGTCTACAACTAACTCCCTGCCTTGATTTCTGTGCACATATAAGGAGAGGGTAACTTCCTTTTTTATAAGAGAAACTGACAGTACTGCAACTTTGAAACATATTACACTTGACAGCGTGCACAATTGTTGTAAAATTGTCTTAAAATATCCATGGGCAAAAAAAAAAGACATTAAGATGACAATATCAGATAGGAAGGAAAAATGTTTGACCCTTGTAAGCTGTTTTCTTATCTTCTTTTATGTCAAGAGTGACATATAGACATATTGCTCAATCAAAACATAGAATATCTAAAACATAACAATGACTGACCCTGAGTTGCTTCAGGTATTCATACTACTGCAATTTGCAAACAACATTGTCCTACAATTTGAATATAAGAGATGACAAAAGATAATTTGAAAGGGCTTAGATAAATTACCTTGTTCTCTTTATTCATATTGCCACTGTTAGCTTCAGCCTTGTATACATTTGTTCAATTAAACATTAAGTTGGCTTATATGCTGGGACACCATTTTAGCATTCTGAAAGAAAAATACAAATTAGTTAACACATGTAGTTTTAAGGAAGAAATTAGAATTGAAGAGAAATCTGGATTGAAATTTACTAGAGGTATCAACTTTTTAGACCAGTATTGTTGTTCTTCCTTCTATTTCAGAATGTTTTATACGTCATCAGCATAATGAAGGCTGGTATGTTTCTTGTAATTTCTTTTTATGGGTGTCTATCTTACCCAAGGTGACTCTGAGCAGTACCCTGGTCTATCCTTTTGACACTTAGTGAAGAGTATTATTGTAAAAAAAATTATTTTACCGTAGCCATAATGGATGGTATATATTAATATTAATGGGCCTTATCTCTGATATTCATGGTATAGAAGATTTTCTATGCTTTGCTGTAATGTTGCTTCAGCTGAAAAATATTAGTGTGAGGGCACCTAAATAAAGGCAATGATTTTCTAAAAGAAAATGCAACATTGTCAGACAGTAGTATTCGTTCACTTTGTCTTTTGAGGATAATAGTTTTTTCAAGGTTTGTGGAAAATGTGTGGGAATGGATACTAGTGGCAACCCACAGAAGTACAAAACAGGACTGGAAGGACTGCATAGGAGGAACTACATTTAATTCAACAGACCTTGTACAGGTAGTCCTCGACTTATGATCACAACAGAGTCCAGAATTTATGTTGCTTAGTGAGAAATTTGTTAAGTGAGTTTTGCCCCATTTTTTGGCTTTACTTGCCCCATTTGTGAAGTGAATCATTTGCAGTTGTCAAATTAGTGACACGGTTGTTAGCTGAATCTGGCTTCCCTGTTGACTTTGCTCATCAGAAGATCACAAAATATGATCATATGACCCCATCATAAACTGCAACCGTCATTAACTATGAACCAGTTGTCAAGCATCTGAATGTAAACCATGCGACTATGGGGATGCTGCAATGGGCGTAAGTGTGAAAGATGGTCATAAGTCCCTCTTCTCGGTGCCGCTGTAGCTTCGGACAGTCACTCCACAAACTGGTTAAGTCAACGACTCTCTGTATGGCCTTTTGAGATAAATTTTACAAGGTTGTTTTTTTTTTTCGTCCAAGAGAAATTGCCTCGAGTGTGTAGCAACCTAACAATACAATAAAGACTGCAGGGCTTACAATAACACAAACATTTCCAGCCTGCGATGCTACATCTGGCACAGGGCAGATTTCCATTCGCGTTGATGACACTCAAGGACAAGTAGTGTCGCCCGGAGAGACGTTTGTGGCTGCGCTTGATTTTATAAATCCTTACACAGGCAGGTCGGTGTAGAGACTCCATTAACCAAAATCAGACCAGCCCAGTGCAGTAGTTTAAAACAAGTCCTTCAAATGATCTATCACTTACTTGCATGTACACTGAGAGAGCTCCTGCCCCCGGAGACAAATTCCTTGTGTGTCTAATCACATTTGGCCAATAAAGAATTCTAATTTTAATTCTAATGCACCTCTTAACAAGCACCGAGGAGTTTGGGATTGGGGTTTTTTGGGTTTTTTTTTTTTGGTTTTTTTTTTGGGGGGGGAGGGGGTCACTTTTTAAGTCGCCCTGCTTCTCCCTTCCTTTACGTTGGGGCTGCATTTTAATGTTTTTCCAACTTCATAAAGGTCTTTTTTTTTTAAAAAAAAAAAAAAGGAAAAAAAAAAAGACTCGACAAAACCCTCTTCTCGCTGCTTTGTCCAATTGCTCCAATCAACCCAACTCCGCACTGCTTCCAAGAACGACTTTTAATTTTATTTTGCCGAACTTGCACGTCGCCCGTCTCGCGACCGAGGTGCCAGCCCTGTCCAGCAATCTTCCTGGCGGCGGTACCGTCCCTTCCCTCCAGTCCACTCACCTACCTCGGACGACGCAGCCCTCGCAGCCCCGCCGCCGAACTTCCTTCTGGCGCTCCCAACTTGAGAGAATTCTCCGCGCGCTCCATCGTTCGGACGGGGCTCCTCCCTGTTCTTCGCACTCTCCTTTCCCATTGGCTCTTGAGAGGAGAGGGGGCGGAGCCTCCTGGCCGCTCCCGTTGAAAACGTTTGGCGCCCCTTGGGCTCGCCTTTGGCCGAATTGTTACCGCCCCTTCCGCCTTTCTCCATTCGCCTCGCGGCCCAGACGCGGAAGCCTTTAAAGGCGTAGCTACCGCTCTTCAGACCGAACGCGCGCCGTGACTTTCGCCTGATTTGTTTTCCACCCCCCCCCCCCTCCCCTCCCCGGAGCGATTTGAATTCAGCAGGCAGAAGAGGACAGTATGGCGAGGGAAAGAGAAGAAAGTTTCCAACCAATCCAGACCCCAGAAGGTTTCCGGTCTTGGCCAATCAGCGTTCTTTCCCTTGGACTGGGGGTGGGTCGGAAAGAAAATTGAGAGGTCAGTGGCGCCTAGAAATGGCGGGGCGCGATAAAAGGGGGGGGGGGGCGAGCTTCCGTGGGTGTATTTTTGCATTCCTAGGTCTTCTGGATTGGCCAGTTGAAGTTTCAATACCTGGGACACGTGAATTGACTGGATACGTGTGAAGCGCTTCATCTGCTTCCTTGCAGAGCAGAGAAAAAAGCAGGATTTCCTGAAGAGAGTTCTTCGCATTTCTCTCTTTGCATTCGCTTCTTTTTAAAAGGAAGAAAATGTTGGTCCAGTAACATTGTTCCTTCTCGTACAGAATTGGAAATCACAAGATACAGAAAGGCCAACGGGTGAAGATTTTCTGTTCTGCTTTCTTTCCATTTATTTGTTTACTGTTTTGAACAGCTTTTGAATTGGCAGAGAAGGATAGAAAGAAGTAAGATAAAAGTGTACCAAACGCTGTATTCCTTGGGTGATACGCTATCAATTGTCAAGGAAACCTACATTTCAAATCCATAACCTTGGGTTAATCATAATCCAGATTCACCTCTGGTTTGTTCATGCTGATAAAATGAGTTCACCTTATCATTGATGCTTCATCAAAGAATATAACTGAAGAAAGGGAAGAGAAAAAAATAAAAGGTGGCCTATCAATGCAAACAACTTTGTTCTTGCTTTCCATTTAAGTTTTAGAACATCTGCACCAGAGAGGCATTTGGGAAATTCATCTATCAACACAGCATAAAGATACTAAACAAAACCAAAACCACCTAAATAAAAATGTACACCAAATTTAATATGAATTTCTATCACACTGGGGATGGCAGATTCTTCCCCTCTCTAGAAGATGTTTTGGAGGAAGGAGAGCCATCTCAGGATTTTATGTTTTATGAACTGAATTTAGATATATTTTCCAGAATGTAGATTATAGCATAACAGAGTTAGAAGGGACCTTGGAGGTCTTCTAGTCCAACCACCTGCCTCGGCAGGAAACCCTACACTACTTCAGACAAATGGTTATCCAACATTTTTTTAAAAAAACCTCCAGTGTTGGAGCATTCACAACCTCTGGAGGCAAATTGTTCCCCTTATTAGTTGTTCTGTCAGGAAATTTCTCCTTAGATCTAAGTTGCTCCTCTCCTTGATTAGTTTCCACCCATTGCTTCTTGTCCTCCCCTCAGGTGCTTTGGAGAATAGCTTGACTCCCTGTTTGTGGCAACCCCTGAGATATTGGAACGCTGCTATCATGTTTCCCCTAGTCCTTCTTTTCAAACTTTTTGTTTAGGGACTGTTTGAAGCTACAATAGCACTGAATAAAGTGACATATGACTGTTTGGAGCATCCCCATGGTCATGTGATGAAAATTTGGCTGCTTGGCGATTGGCTCCTTTATGACGGTTACAGTGTCCCCAATTCATGTGATCACTTTTTGCAACTTTCTGACAAGCAAAGTCGATGGGGAAGCCAGGTTCACTTTATAACTATATGACTATCAAAACCATTTAGTGATTTACTTAAATACAGCACGAAAGGTCGCAAAATGAAGCAATAATGCCCTTAACAACTATCTCATTTAGCAGCAGAAAGCTGGGGCTCAATTGTGGGCATACGTCGAGGATTACCAGTACTTCAATTTTGTAATCTGGAATGGTTTTACTGCCAAAAGTTAACTGCAAAGAGAAATCTGAAAAATTGTAATGAACTATCCGGTTCTGAGAGGCGCAGAAGCAATTTTGCCTCCTGAGACTGGCAACTTCCATTCTTCCTCATCTTTCTTTTAAAAAATAAAAATAAAAACATCTTTGACTTACAGTGACAATTAGAACCAAAATTTGTATTACTAAGCAAGGCATTTGTTAAAGAGTTCTGCCCCAGTTTTTCCATGATTGTTATGGGAATGACTGCAAGTAAATCATGTGATCATTAAGCGAATCCAACGTCCCTCTTTGACCCTGTTGGAAGTTGACTGGGAAAGTCACAAATATGATCCCTAGTTGCTCCAACCATTATAAATACATACCAGTTGCAAAAGAACGGATTTTTGATCATGTAACCATGGGGATACTGCAATGGTCACAAATCACTTTTTTCCAATGCATTTGTTATAGAACTGTCGCTAAATGAATGGTTGTAAGTCGACCACCTGAATTCCAAAATTATTCCACTGCTTTAGGCTCTTAGCATACATAAGTACAGGAAGAGTTGACAATGTCTCCAACATTTGAAATGCTGTATAGTTTTCAACACAGCTTTCTGTGCTTCGTAGACATTTGGCTCATGATTTAAAACTCCTTAGGGAAGGATTGACTCTGTGCTGAGCACATGACAAAAGTGTCAGGTGCTCCTGGCATGGGTGCAAATTATGGTGTCTCATGATACAAACAAAGCCATTTGCATTCATGTGTCAGACAATGTGACGCAAGTACTAAATTGTATCTTTTGGAACTAGTAACATGACACAAAGATTGCAATTTCTTTGTGGCTTCTTTTGGGTGTCACTGGTGTCAGGTTTTAATAAGCTGAGCAGAGGAGTCACACTGAACCAACGGATGCAAAGAGGATGTAAAACGGACAAAAAACCTTGCCCCAGTCCGTTGCGGAAAACGCGATGTACTCACTGCCTCTGTTTTGCTTCCTCTCTATCCGTCCAGCATCTGTGCTATTGACGTTTCATCGCTCCGAAAGTTTTGGGCTGCCTAAAACTTCTGGCGGAAAATGTATCCAGTTCGTCCATTCTGCATCCGCTATGCATCCGCTATATCCGCTAGGCATCCGCTACGCATCCACGGAACTCCATCCGCCCGACGCAGGAGAAAGCAGAACGGATGCAGAACGGATGCCTAGCGGATGCAGAATGGAAACAAAGCAATTTAAAATGGAAAAAGCGTTCGCAGAGGGGACCTATCTCGGATATTAAGGATATCTGCAGATGCCAAGAGGATGCCTAGAGGATGCAAAGGGACACCTACGCTGCCTATAAAAAGGGGAGCAACTCGCCTGCATCTCACTTTCAGAACAGCAGCCCAGCGGTGCGGACCTCTGCAGCCTTCATCTGGCTCTTCCTCTCCACAGCATACAGTCATGTCCACGTGGATTGCAACGAAGTCCTTTCGGCAGCCACCATCGTTCTGCAACAGTGCGAAGCCATCTACAGGCTCTGTGAACTCTACTGCAAGAGAGAAAAGGAGGAACCCAAAAGAGTCTGGATCCGAAGATGGTTTGCCAGAAGAGCAGAGGATGGACTGTACAACAAGCTGATGGTAGAGCTCAGGAGCGAAGACACTCGGGCGTTCCAGAACTTCATGAGGATGCCTCCAGCCATGTTTGACGAAGTTGTGCAGTGGCTGACATCCAGGTGACCAAGGCAAACACCAGCTTCCGCCCAGCCTGGAACCTGGGCTCAAGGTGGCATCACTCTGCGCCACCTGGCCTCAGGGACCTCCTACAGGAGCATGCGATGACGGCTGGAGGTGCCATCCAACACATCAGCATTGTGGTCAGAGAAGTGGTGCAGGCCATCATCGAAGAATACAAGGAGAGGCTCCTCCAGTACCCCTCCACTGAAGAAGGATGGAAGAAAGTTGCAGAGCAGTGTATCAGAAGTGAACTTTCCACACACGTTGGGCCATAGATGGCAAACACGTGGCCTGCAAATCTCCAACCAACTCAGGCTCCACCTATTTCAACTCCAGGGCTTCTTCAGCATCATCCTCTTCACCATGGTTGATGCTGACTACAAATTCATGTACATCGATGCTTCAGGCAGGGGCTCATCTTCAGATGCCCAGGTATACAACGCCAGTCACCTCAGGAGGAGCTGGAGACAACCTCATCCTGGGCTTCCAGATCCAGAACCCCTGCCCAGCACACACAAGATGTGCCCTACTCATCGTGGGGGATGACGCCTTCTCCCTCACAACCTACCTCATGAAGCCCTACACTTCCAGACTCCTCACCCGTGAAGAGAGGATCTTCAACTACAGGCTGTCCAGGGCAAGGCGGGTGGTGGACAACGCCTTTGGCATCCTGGCCAACAGGTTCCAGGTACTTCTCACCACCATGCAGCATCGCCCAGAGACCATGAGGAGATCATGAAAGCTTGCTGCATCCTGCACAATCTCATGGCACCCGCTACCCAGTCTTGCAGAATAGGCTCGTGGACATCCAACAAGGCAATGGGGACAGAAGCTTGGGGAATGGAGGCAAGGGCAAAACCTGATAGACACTGAGGATTGTGCAAGGTCCCAACAGAGCTTCACGTGAAGGGAAGAAGCAGCGCAACCTCCTGAGACACTGATGCAACTCCCCAGCTGGAGCAGTGGAGTGGCAAGACAGGATGGTAGATGCTTAATGGATGCTTCCTTCAGCCTGTCTCATCACACTGATGAGATTGGGCCATGTATGTTGGGTGGGCCTACAATGAACAGGGTGTTTAATAAAGAGTTGTGTTTGTGTTGACATGTGTGGATGATTATTACATTATTGATAATAAAGGGCCAAAGGTTGGGCAGCTGGGAGGGTGGACCATCAGTCACATGATGCTTGCACTGGAGGTTTATCTATCCCACAGCTAATACCCATCCGAAAGGTATCTGCCCATCCCACTGCTATCTAACCATCCAACAAGCATGCAAAGCCTTAAACCATTTCTAAAAGTTTCCACCAAGACTTTATTAAAAAAAAGAAATGAAGCAAAGGTGTGAATAATAAATCGACTTTATTAACAACAAGATAAGACAAAAATGAGTCTCTGGTACTCCTCTTGGTCACTCAGTCCAGGGGTGAAGGTGCAGGTGCTGTGGAGGTGGATGGTGCTGGAGTGCTTGTCATCAGCTCCTCCAGAAGCAGAAGCAGCAGAAGCGCCACCCCAGAAGAGCGAGCCCGTGCTGCAGAAGCCCCAGGAGAACCAAGTGAGGGCCAGGGGGCGGATGGTGTGAGCCCTGTCCCTGTTGCCAGGGCTGGCAGCAGATGGCTGAGGCTTGCGTGCTTCCGCATGGTTGGTGGGTTGCTGGCTGGCAGGGAGGCTGGCAGGAACCAGGCTGGCAGGAAGGCTGGCAGGGAGGCTGGCAGGAAGGCTGGCAGGAAGGCTGGCAGGCAGCAGACAGCAAGGTTGGAGGAAGGCTGCAGGCAGGCCCAAGGCTTGCAGAAGGCTGGCACCAAGCAGCACCAAGGCTGGCAGGGAGGCAGGCACCAAGGCTGCGAGGAAGGCTGGCAGGCAGGCATGCACCAAGGCTGGCAGGCAGGCAGGCACCAAGGCTTGCGGCAGGCAGACATGAACCAAGGCTGGCAGGAAGGCAGGCAGCAAGGCTGGCAGGCAGACTGGCTGGCAGCAAGGCTTTCAGCAGTGGCTGGCAGCAAGGCTGGCAGGGAGGCTGGCAGCAAGGCTGGTAGCAAGGCTGGCAGGCAGACATGCAGGCAGGACAGGAAAGGCAGTCGATGTGTCTGAAGCAGGTCTTTCCTCTGAATGGCGACCTGCTTCCGAGCTGCTTCTGTTATATCCGCGGGCTGACGCAATGCATCCCCCCTGCATGCGCATAACGCCAGGCATCCGTTAGGCTTTCCGCTCTGCATCCGCTAGGCTTCCGCTCTGCATCCGCTTCATCCCTGTGCATCCGTGTATCCGTTCCGCGTCCCTTTGCTGAGGCCCCCGAAGCCCTGCGGTTGCGCCATCCGCTCTCATCCACTTCCATCGCTGGCTTTCCGTTTCCGCATCCGCTTTGCATCCGCCTGCGTCTCCCCGCGTCCGTGTTATCCGCGCCGGTTATGCAAATTTTTGCCCTTTTGAGAGCGGATAACAACGGATGGAAAAAACCAAATTTTATGGGGGCTTTTGCCTTCCGGCGTGTTTTTTTTCCGCTTGTTTGTTGCACCGCGAGCAGTTACATGGGCTTAAGGCTGCATCTCTCCCAGTGGCCAAATTGTGGATCTATTGCAATGTACAATAAATGGGGAGTATTGTATTTTTGTTTGTTAGATGTTGGTTAGATCATTAGGCCAATTACAGGCACACTAACTCTCTTCTTGGTTTTTTTTTCTGTCTTTCAAAATTGATCGATGATAAAAATTGGGTTGACCTGAATTTATTTCTAAGATTTGGGGAATAAGAAAGGATAAAAGTAAAGGTTCCCCTCACACATATGCGCTAGTCGTTTCCGTCTATAGGGGGAGGGGCTCATCTCTGTTAGAAAGCCAAAGAGCCAGCGCTGTCCAAAGATGTGTCCTTGATCATGTGGCCAGCATGACTAAATGCCGAAGGTACACGGAACTCTTACCTTTCCACCAAAGTGGTCCCTATTTTTCTACTTGATAATACTCCTCAAATACCTGATTTCAAAGCCAGAGAATTGAGGAATGTTTAAGGAAGAAAGGAAATTGATAGTTATTAGATTTTGAAATGCTGTTTTCCTTAGCCGTTCAAATCAATCTGCTCTGTTCCCAAGTGATTCCAATAAGATATAATCTCACTTATTTGGCATTCTTTGTTCTAACAATCACTGGGTGATTTGGTTTACAGTGATTGTTTCAGTTCAACAGATTATTAATGTGTTTAATGTACACAGCTATCACAATTGCTTCAGCATTATTAATATTTTTGTCATTTTTAAATTGCTAAATACATTTGTTTATTTCCTGGGAAAAATTCCTGTAAAACTCAAATGAGTCCAATTAAACACTAATACATCTGTATATATGCTAACAATGATTAGTAAAAATGTATTGTGTTTGAATATAACAATGTTTAATAGATATAAATCAAAGGTATTGCTAGTGTGGATATGTACGTAAACCACATGACAGATCATTCTTGAAACATGCTTTGGCATTTGATTTACTATGGTTTAGATGGTGCTATGCTGTGAACTTTGGAATTTTTCCTTCAAAGTATATTTTGTTTTATGCAGCTTACTCTTTAATAAATGTGAATAGAAATGCAAGCTTATACATGTTTATTTAGTAATAAATCTCAGTATGTTCAATGGAGCCTACTATAGGACAATTTACATAATTTCAAGTGATATTTCATAAATAGCATGGCAGGCCCTGAACATAAGGTAGTGAAGATTTTCATGTCTTTTTTTGGGGGGGAGGGGGGGCAAGTCTCACTCAGTGGGAATTTTCTAGAAGTAAATGTTTCCCCAATAATCATATTCTCAACTTTGCTTCCAAAACTAGGAGCACAGCCTCACCTTTGTGATTTGAATTTTAGAATCACGTAAATGTAAAACTATGTGTACTAAAAAAAAGGCACTATTCTTTGGAACATGTTTGTTGTGTTAGCTTACTCCCAGTAAAAGAAGTTACTGGAAAGTAACTTCACAAAACTAGTTTATCTGGGAAAACCTGAGTTAATTTTAAGGTAGATTTTACTAAGGTACATATTTTTTCTTACTTAAGAGGCTGCTTTTTTAAGCATAGAAATGTGTTGGTTTTTTAAAAATCAAGTATGGGCTTTTATGGCTGTATTATTGAAATAATCAGTTAGGAGATAATGATTGTAAAGTCTTTTTAGTGATAAGTATTGTCTTGTGTGAAACTGAAGAATCCAGAAGTAAATGTTAAAATGAAAGCATTGATAAATGTTTTAGTATATGGAAAAGTTCTATGCAATTTATTGTGGAAAGCTGGAGTTTAGATTTTTAGAATACAGTGCATCATTGTTTATGGTAGATGGCAGCTATTTGATCATCTGGAAAACTAAGTAAGATCAGTTAGTACCTGGATAAGAAGCTGCCAGGAAATTTAAGACTTAAAGCTAGAAGCTAGAAACAAGCAAAAGCAACCTACCTGCATACAGTACAGGCAGTACTTGACTTACAATCACAATCTCTAAATGAATTGTTGTAAGTCAAGGTCTACCTGCATTATTTCCAAGAAAATTCCATGAAGTTGTGGAAAGGGAATTTCACGAAGGCAGTAGTGTCACAAAAAACAGGAAAAGCCCAAGGGGAACATCAGGTCAGCCNATCTGGCCACCCCGTGGAGTTTGCCTTCCGCACCCTGCAGAGTTTGCCCTCCGACGGAAATAAAGACAAACTCAAACAGGATTTGAAACATTAGGCACAAATACAAACGCTCACACAAAATCAACTTGCAAAGGGAGAAAAGGATATAAAAAACCAGGGACTTACCATAAGAAGCTAGCTAGCCCAGGAACGCAGACTTCTCGCTGTTCTCCACCTTCCTGAAAAATAAAAAGAGCCAGCTTTCAAGCAGTTGTCCGTATCCTTGTGCTGGAGCTCTCCCAGTGGGAAAATCGAATCCTCGAAAGAAAGGCATTTTGACACCTTTCAACAAAGCCATTGGGCTTCCCCCATTGATTTTGCTTGTTAAAAGGTGACAAAAGTTTATCACATGACCCTTTGACATTGCAATATGAGTCAGTTGCCAAGTGTCCAAATTTTCATCATGTGACCATGGAGATGAAAAATGGTCATAAGTCACTTTTTTCAGTGCCATAACTTCGAATGTTCACTAAATAAACTGTTGTAAATTGAAGACCAGTCTAGGAAAAGCAATACTTTTAGCATGAAAAACTGTCCCTGCTTCTGTTTAGGGAAGCCTGCAGTTATAGTCGATACCTTTATGCTGCTAAGCTTACCTTTAGGTAAGGGAGCAGATACCAAATCTATAGCAATAGCAATAGAAGTTGGACTTATATATAACTTCACAGTGCTTTATAGCTCTCTGTAAGTGGTTTACAGAGTCAGCATATTGCCCTCAACAAACTGGGTCCTAATTTTACCAACTTCAGAAGGATGGAAATCTGAGTCAACTGTGAGCTGCTCAGGATTAAACTCTTGGCTGTGGGTCATATAATTAAAAGTGTTAAACGTGAGCTGCCCATTGCCTAATTGTATGATGTTTGATTAGAAATAGGCAGTCTCTTTGGTTTCTGTTATTTTGGCCTTGTAAAAAAGTTTTTCAAGTGGTGGCTGACAACAATAAATAAATTAGTTGTTACTATAACATTTAAATATATGTAATTACTTTGAAGAGGAAAAAGAAACTTTTGTTGGCTGAAGGAGCAGGGGTTTGTATAATCAGAAAAACCAAGAAACGCATGTACATCCTAAAGTTATGCCTGTTTTGTGAATAGACCCAGGAAATAGATGTGAAGGTAGAAATGTGATTAAATCCTAGCTACTGTTTGCCAAAGACAATTTCTAGAGCATTATGGAGAAAGACATAACACAGGCATAGCCTTTGAGATGATTCAGTATATGATATGAGATAGCAAAATGCCTGTTGGCTATTATAAAATAATATATCTAGTGTTTGATGAAAAAGCAGACTCGTATTGTTTTTGACATGTTGCTTTACAGGAAATACCTGTCCTACTTGCTTTGTTCAGAGTTTCTTTTGCATTGTAAATCATTTCCCCTAAACACTAGAATTGCTTTTTCCTAATTTTTTTGTAGTTAATTAAGTAAGAGACAAATGTCTCTGTATATAAAAGCACTATGCAATCGAAAACCATCTCTATCTATACCGGTATGGAATATGTGCCTATCTTATAAAAAAAGCTATCCATGCCCAGCTCTGAACTCTAAGCATAATCTTTGAAAAATCTTTCAGGAACCAGCTCCTTTGCCCAAACCTATGGTCACTAGCCAGGTCATCCCCATTTTCAAAAAGGAGGACCCCAGCCTTGTTGAAAATTACAACCAATCTTCTTTATGTGCGTCCACCTGGTAAAGTCATGGAATCAATTATAAACCAATTTCCACTATCTCCACTTAGAGGACAAACAAACCTACTCTCTAATAAAACAATTTGGTTCAGAAAAAACTATCCTGTGATCTGCAACTCTTATTTGTTAAAAACATATGGACTAACACAACTTGATCATCCGGGCAAACAATAGATGCAATGTTGCATTAGACTTCTGTAAAGCCTTGATTCAGTGGTACATGAACAAACTACCACTAAAACGTAAAATCTTATGGTATCTCTGGACACTGCATAACTGGATAGAAGCATTCCTGTCAAACAGACAAAACAAATTAGTCAAAACATTGAGAATGTCCTATCAAATTCTGCTACCTGTCAACAGTAGTGTCCCCCAAATGCAGTGTTCTAGTTACCAACTCTCTTCATTACACTACATAAATACCTACTTGTCATCATATTAAGGCAGGCAACTGCGTTCTCTTCGCTGATGATGTAAAGCTATTCAACACCACCGACTAATACGGCTACATTCAAAAAAGACATTTGACTATGTATCAAAAATGGTCAAACAAATTGGCAACTTCAAATCTCAACAAATAAATTATGTTTACATATTTGGCAAAAAATCGAAAATAAAATACAAATTGCTGAATTAGTCAAGACCTTGACCCAAACTCTGTCAAGGACCTAGATGACCCAACTCTGGTCAAGGACCTTTGTGAAACCCAAACTCTGTCAAGGACCTTGGAGTTTACTCATCTCTAATGAATCTAAGTGATAGAGCCCACTTGTAACTACATAGCCAAAAAGGCATTAAGAGTTGTTAACCTAATTCCTGCATAGGCCTTTTCTCCGATAAATATCACACTACTAATGAGAGCATTACAAAACATTTGCCTAGACCAATTACTTGATATAGCTCATCAGTCTCATAAGTCCGCATTATGTATCTGATATTAATACAGTTGAAAAATCCAAAAATATTTCACAATGAAGAGTTCTCCACTCCTCGACTCATTTGCAGAATACCTTTTATGCCACCAGACTTCCAAATTCTAGGAACCTAGGACTATGCCTAGAGACTCATTGCGGCCTTTCAGTCCAATCTAAGTATAGTACACAAAATTATATACTGCAATGTCCTGTCCTGTCAATGAATGCTTCAGCTTCAACCATAACAATACAAGAGCACACAATAGATACAAACTCAAGGTAAACCGCACCAAACTTGATTGCAAGAAACACAAATTCAGCAACACAGTGGTCAGTGTCTGGAATACTCTACCTGACTCTGTGGTTTCTTCCCCAAACCCTAAAAACTTTCACCTTAGACTTTCTACTATTGACCTCACTCCTTTCCTAAGAGGTCTGTAGGGGGCATGCATAAGCATACCAACGTGCCTACCGTCCCTGTCCTATTGTTTTTTTTCTTATATGTATCCATTTTATATATTCATAGCTATGTTTAAACTCATACCTGTTATCTTATAATTGCTTGACAAAATAAAATAAATAAATATATTTGATTGATATCTGTATTTAATTACATATCATATACTTAAATGAGCGAGAGATGAAGATAGCGAAACATGGATTCCACCAATTTACTGCTTACAAAAGACACAGGTTTTGACAGCATGTCAGATATTACAGGATTTGTTTGTAGCTTAGCACGTTAAATTAATCAACCACCGTGATACATAACAGAGTGTTATTAGCAGAGTGTTATATGTGAAACCAGTCAGCTGCGATGCAAAAGATTGACTAGAAAATAAATTTAATCTGGCTTCTTGATTAGGAATCAAGAGGCATGGCCAAAATCTTTCGTTAAACATCTTAATTACACATGTGTATCCATATTACAAAATCTGCTGGTCAGATTTTTTTTATCTAAGTGTCTATTTTAATTGATGTGTCACTATGCACACCTTTGACATGACAAATTACAAAATCAACAGTCTGCCCAGTTGCAGGAACACTTTTCAATACATGAGTTTCTCAAGAGTAATGTGACAATTCAACAATGAATTGAAAGCACTGATTTTTTTTAAGGTTTTCTCCAAAGCAGTTAAAACTTGCATGGTTAAATAATCATTATAAAATTAAAACTGGAAATTGCGCACTTTATGTGCCAGCATTTTAAGATCCTTCTCTGTAGAAGTTTCATCTGGAGAAAGTTGGTGAGCTGCATTTCAATCAGAATTGGAGTGTAATAATTTTATACAGAAATGCATATAATACTTCTGTGAGTTATTATTTTCTGAGTGGTCATGACTGGCTACTTTCCAATCATTTTCTTGTGGATTGCTGTAAGGCTTTTAAAATGAATGCCTTCTGTAATCTTGCAGTACCTAATTTTCATAAATCAGAGAGTAAGACTCTGATAATTGTTTGCAACCACCAAGCAAAACTTTAAGGATTTACTGAGGATAGCCACACATAATCTTTTGTTAAGCATTCCATTTTTTTCTGGTTAAACCAGTCTATAAACATGTGGAATATTCTTCAGAAGTAATGCCGTACACACTGTTGGAAACACTGTAAACTAAACACTGTAAGACTATTAATGCTACTATAGATTACCTGTGAATAGTTTTGTAATTCATACAACAATTTACTTAGAGACACAAATATTCTAACGTTAAAACCACTGGACTGACTCTTTATATAAACTCACTAACTGTAGGATTTGTTATATCTTCATTTATCTCTGACACTCAAATTCCCTTTCAGAATCTTATCGCTATTGATTTGGGTGTCACCTTGTTTTAGATCTTAAACTCTGCATGCTACAGAATCTCTTATTTAACCTTTTTGCCTTCATATAATCCAAAGTAGCTTCAAAGTGGCCATCAGAGGTATCAGTAGCTCTGAAAGAGACCAAAAGTAAGTATAAAACAGAAGTAGCCAATAGATGGCACTGTGTGATACAGAGGCTGAGTATACAGTACATTCAAGGTTTAGAAAGCAAGTCACGTTTTAGTCAAGAGCATGGATAACATTAAATCACAAACTGACTTCTAGTAAGGGAAGATTTCATTCTTTCAATTTCAGGCATCTGCTTTTAATTGCTAAATAATTTGTAAATCAAATTAATCTGGCTCAGAGCTTTGCTTATGCTGGAAGATAGTAGCAGTAAAGAGTTGAAAGATCTGGATTCCTAAATAAATAGTTCCAGGGGTTAATAATTACATTTCTTCAAACAAAGTAGGCATCCTAATTAAAAGTTAATGCACACAGCTAGAACAATGCTGAGAGAATGCTAAACAGTTGCCATCTACAAAGCAAAACAACCTGTAGTATTCTGCACGATGGGCCAAATATACATGTCAACTGACAGGGAAATAAAACTGATAAAACTAGACTGCTCAGAATCAAATGATAGTGGTTGGAATTACAAGATGACAGAAATTTTATATTTTTTTATTTTGAGCGCTAGTAATACATAATCGAAACATCACTTCTCAGTTGTTTTGTGCTGCTCACTCTTCTAATTTCAGGAACAGGAGGAGCATAAGAAAGCAACATTCAAACAAAATTCCAAATAAAATTAAGAAAGTCTATATAGACTCATATCACCTGCTTGAGGGCATGTGCAGAATTCACTGTGGAGAGAGTTAAGTGTAAGAAAACTTTCGTGTCTGATTTTTCTGTTTCTCTGGAAGGGGGAAAAGCCACCTTGTGATGGAAGTTGATTATTGTACCCAGTCCTTTTCATTTTGTCTCTGATGTCACAGTCAGCAAATCAAAAGTCATTTCTAGGCAAACTCTACTTCCTAAAGACACTACAGTGGTATGATGAAGATTCTGGCCAGTTTTCTTTGGTTGCTGATTATATGGAGGCTTTGGGTGAAAAGGAAGAATGTTTCCTAGCATGGGATATGCTTACCAGATCCTAAAGGGGGCAGCATTCAGCCATATATTGCACATTGAGCCATTCAAGAAACTGAGGGAGAGGAGTCATTTAGAAATAGGAAAAATAATAGAAATAGGATAGCGGCCATATCTCCAAGTTCAAACACGGAATAAAAAGGATTGGAAACAATTCAATTTCTATAGAACTCAACAAGAACTAGACAAAATCGTATAAGGGATTGGGAAACAAATGATTAGGGGAGTCCATAACTATTTATTAGACTATAAAATGGAAGAAGAAACAGTGAAAGAGAACATAATAATCTGGGCCAAAAATTTTGTATTTGGTATTGATCTGGAACAATGGGAAAAATTATGGCAGGCAAATTATAATGTCAGTTGCATACAAGGAGAACCTTTATAAAATGTTCTATCGCTGGCACCTCCCCCCAGTGAGGCTAGCCAAGATGTTTTCCAATATATTGGCAAACTGTTGGAGATGTAATCACAGCCAAGGAACGTGTTTTCATATGTGGTGGACCTGTCCCCAAGCCCAGAAGTATTGGCTTAAAATTAAAGCATGGTTGGAAGAAATAATGAGACAAAGAATTGAATTAACTCCAGAACTGTTTTTATTAGGTATAATAGGATCTAATGTTAGTAGGAACCTCCAATATATCATACTCCATATGGGAACCACTGCCATAATCTCATTTGCTTAAAATTGGAAACAGGATACCATTCCCTCCGAGGAAGCAATAATAAAAAAGATCCTTGAATGTGCTGATAATATTAAAAGATAAAAAAGAAATAGAGTACTATAAGATATGGAACCTTTGATATGAGTGGTTAGAAAGAAGATGCAAAGGCATCAATTCATAGCAAAAATGAGAAAGTATTAGTGTGTTTGTGTGTGTGTGTGTGTGTGTATAATAAGAGTATAAGTGGATAGAATGGAGAAGTAATTGATATAGCCATAGACTTTATTAACCAGTGTGAACACCGTTCCAGAATCCTTGTAAAAAGTAGAAATTGTTTTTTAAATGTTGAAGGGTTGAATAAATAAATTTATTTTAAAAAAGAAATAGGAAATATAAATAAATAAAACTTTGTGAAAATAATCCCCATTTTCTAATAATACAATATCTGAGAGTACGTATCTTAATCATGATTTAGCACTCACAAGGTCATTTGACAAGTTGTCTTCTCACAATGGGAGACATTGGGAAGCTGTTGGAAAAATTTAATACTTTCATTCTTGTCATAGTGAGATCTCAGTTGTAACTGTTAATCTCATAGGGTCTCACAGGGAGCATCTCCATGTTATCTGATCAGGTAGAATGGGTACATTTCCTTAAAGGTGCTCTTGCAGATACCTTGACCTTATAGGTAATGTCCAACACCTTGAATTGCACTTGGAAGGAAACTGGGAGCCAGTGTAGTTCATGCAATATTTTTGATCAAGTGCAGCTTCTGGGGGTTGTCTTCAAGGGTAGCTCCATGTAAAGCGCCTTGCAATCATCCAAATGGGAAGTGATTAAGTGATATGTGACTGTGACCAAGACTTCTCAATCCAGGAAAGGGAGCAAATGAATCTGTACAAAGTTCCCCCTCTCCGCCCGCAGCTGCCACTATCCTTGAGACAGTGAAATTGCATAGCAACTCTCTCCACCCTGTCCAGACTCAAAGCTGAAATATCATCTGGGAGTGGGAGGCACTGATCCATATAATCTAACCAGGCAAAAAAATCTCTCGCATACTGTGATGTCTGGGCCAGGGGCCCTAGTGGCTACCAGGCACTCATGGATGACAACAGCCATACACCCCCAGCCCTGCCTTGGAGTCATGGTTGATGCCACACTCCTAACAGAATCATTTCAGAGAGGGGACCCAAACAGGTTTCAATGATACAGGGCATCTGTAAGTTCTGGATGAGGAAAACATTGACCTGGCATTCAGCAGCTACATCCAGAGTCCAGAGCCACTGATACTCTGGAAACCAGGTCTAAGGAGTGAGCACAAGGGGGCCAAAATATGGTATTGATCTTAAAATACCAAGCCATTTTCTCTGAGAGTGGCGTGCCCTGTGTTTCCTATTCATAGGGGTCCCCAACTCCCGGTCCATGAACAGCACTGGTATGCAGCATGCTAGCAATTAGCCCGCACAAACAACCAAAGCCCCATTCGCGGGATGTAGGCAGCAAGCGAAACCACGTCCCCTCCAGTCTGTGGGAAAACCTTTCTCCACAGAACTGGTCCTTGGTGCCCAAAATATTGTGGGCAATTGCCCTATCATCTCTGCCCATGTTTATCACCATCCCCTGTTGTCTTCCCCCCTTTTCACAATTCAGCCTTGACTCCCTATCCTTCCCTTCCTTCCCCAAGGCAAAGGAATAATCTAGCATTTATCACCACACCAACAAGGATACAGAAACATAGACCTGGTTAGAGGTGCTTCTCCTTCTCTGCCAAACTGACTGCCTTCCTAACTCCCACCTTTCAACTCCCTCTCAGTCAAGCATCTCATTCTCACTCTGGTGATTAGGGGAACTCATCCCTCATGAAATCCCTTTCAGTCTCTCAGCCTTTCTCCTGTCTTCAGTGACACAGCAGTGACACCACTTAGCCCATTCACTCTAACAAATAGTTCATAAGGTAGTCTTAGCCATTCCATATATTTTCCTGCCAGTAGCCAACAGTCATGAATACCTTTAGGATTTGCTATAGGATCTCCTGTCTACTCCTGACCCCAGGAAATCACAGTCCAAGGTCTCAATCAAAGAGAGGGAAATTCTGAAATGCACACTTTCTCTTATGACCAGTAAAGCATTGGCTTTTTAGCCACAACTGCCAGCTCCCTTCAGCTCCCACTGCCATTAATATTTCAATGGTCTCTTCTAAGCTATACCCTTAAAATATTCCATACCCTAATAATTCTGAAAAGGTTACTACTGGCCTCAGAAAACAATTACTATGGCTCATAAATGGTTGAATGTCCTGGAGCCAAAATAAACATGAAGAGGGATTTCTCTGAATGCAAATAACTTTATTTGCAATATTAATGGCTAGGTTCCAATTTGGATTTATTACTTGCTTGAGTTTTGGCAAAGAATATTGTTTGCTTTTGATATAAACAGTGTTATTCTTCATGGAACACAATTTGAAGGTTTTTGAGGAACTGCATCATGGATTTAAGTGGTGTAGAAAATATTTCAGATTCCCCTCTATAGCCTCCTAAAAAGCACTTTGTGTTGTACAGTGTATAGCAATGTTTAATAGTGTCTTTTTTCTAGTCTGCTTCAAGTGGTATTTTTCAAAGCAATTTTCATTGTTCTTTGTCTTTAGCATTTCATGCTTCATAAAATTTGTTCTCTTTTTATCTTCAAAGATCCTTCCTTCTCTTAAATCTAACCTCTTGTTGCTTCTTTCCAGATTTCTTCCCTTTTCCACTCCATCTAAAAATTAATTTGTTTCATATATCTCCTTTTAAAGTCTGTTTTTAGAACAAACTTGTAATATTTTTTTCCTTTATAAAAATTGTACATGTTAAAACTTAACAAAACCTAAAGGATAAGTTCAGGTTTATGGCCCATTTAAGTATGAAAAGTAGATTGCACGGGTCATATTAAATATTTGAAGAAATTAAGTTTCTTAATAAAAGTATTATAGTCTAACAAACCAGTATATGTGTGAATATATAAGTCTTTCCTTGATCAGTTATGAATGTAGCACAGTTTGGTAGAAAGAGGAAACTGGAATGCTGGAATGATGGAAACCCATCCTTGTTCATCTGGATTCAAATGCATAGTTCAGCAATTTGAGAGAAATTAAATTAACGATGTGGTCCTCACATGGCATTTGCCATAGCATCCCATTAAGGGCCTACAAAGCATGCACACCTTTTATCTAATTACTATTTATATCTTCTGCTACCACTTTGAAAAAAGGATCAATGCCACCACTGCTGTTCTGAGGACCACAACCAAAATGATGCCTATTTCCTCATATTGTTGAGTTTATTGCTGAATCACTGAATTAAACATTAATCACCAAAGATGGGCTCATGTCATCATATTTTGATAGTAGGTGTGATTTAATAATCTGTTCACATACTCGACTAGATCATGGGTAAGGTTAGAGTGACATGTAAGCAGTAAGTAAAGATTTGTTTTATCCCCAAATAGCCACAGATTAAACTTGTCCCCCTAACACAGGGGTGTCAAACTCACAGCTCGTGGACTGGATGTGCCGTCTGCTGGCCATGCCCATGCCCGGGTTAGCAAGGGGGAAAAAATTGTGATACATCATGTGATGCCACCATGACACCACGAGTTTCACACTCTTGCCCTAACAGATTCATGAATAGAGTTAAAGGCTAGTGTTCTCTTTGCTCCCAGAACTGCCCTGCAAAAAAGAGAGATCATTTTAAGAACTCTGTTTTCCCATTTTCCAATTTAAGTCATGCAAGAGGGGGATGGCAAGGATCACCTTATTCCCAATTATTTCTACCTGTTCCATTAGGCCAGGCAGGAGGGTCATGGTCTATAGATAGACCTTGGCTGATGACTGTAATGGACCCTAAAATTTCCATCATAAGTTAATGATAATTGTATGACAGACTTATCCTTAGGAAGTTTTTTGCAGCAGTCATTAAATGAATTCAATGTATTCTTATGGATGTTTTTGGCTAGAAACTCCCTGAAAAGACTGCAAATTGGCTAAAAACATCATAAATCATGTCATGTAACCAGGAACACCACAACCAGCTGTAAAAGTGAGTTGGTTGCCAAGATCATGTAACCACAGTACATATGGTATGTGCAAGTGTTAGAATTCAGGAATTGGATTGTAAATAACTTTTGGGGGGATTGTTGTAATTTCAACCAGTCATTAAGTGACTGGTCATAAATTGGGAATTGTCATTAAGTGGGACCAAGAAGCTTGCCCTTTTCATAGTTTTTCTTGCCCTGTGGAATACTATACTACTTGAAGACCTAGCTGGGGGACTAGGATGTAATTAAATTAAGCCTATGCTATTAGTCGATGGTGTTTTGGTGAGTCATGATGTGTCAGTTGGTTATGAACATTTTTAAAAAGAAAATATATTGCATTTTGATTCTGTTTGTTGCCCCAAGTTGTACTGGTGAGATAGGTGGCTATATAAATTGTTATAAATGAATGAGATGAACAATGAGATGAAATGGATAAGTGAGTAAGTCTCCTCTGCTTTTGTTCATGGTGGGTCAACTTTGATTGGGCCATCTTAGGATTCCTTTTATTTTCTTTAATTCCTCCTCCTCCCCAAAACGTTAAAGTGACAAGGAATAACAGCAGCTGTTGAGGTTTCCTATTGGACTAGATATCCATGATTAATATTTTTTTTTCTAGAATAGCATCTAAACTGAGGAAATAGCTGTGTTACCTGAAAATAGCCAATAATATTCTTTTATTGGAGGAATGATTTGGAACAGAGTCAATGTGGTGCAGGGGTTAAAGTGGATGAGGGATGGGGAGACTCAGGTTCTAGTCCTCCTGGAAGCTTAATGAATTTGGGCAGATTACCAAACAGCATTACTAACTTGAATACTATTCCAAAGTCATCCTGGGTTCCATCCAGCAAAATGAGCCAGAGAGACTAAGTTTAATAGATCTGCATTACCATATTTTGAAATATGTCAGATAATATATTACTATCTAAAGATAGGGTGAGCCAATTCAAATTTGAAAATTACGTACCTGTGTTAGCTTTCCAGAACCTCCTGAAACCATTAAAATAAAGGTATCAATAACTATTGTCATTAAGACTGTACTTTTATCTCAGGTTTCAAAAGCCAGCAAGAATACCAACTTCAATTAAAAATACATATTTAAACAGACTCGCCCATAATAAATTGGGCCATCTTAGGATTCCTAAGAAAACACCTAATTATTCATCCCTCTTCTTCTGCTCCATGAGGCAAAGTGATATTAAAAAATGCATGAAGGCATAAGGGTCAATTGATTTGGAGGAAAGCAATGCATCTGAACTGAATCAGGGGAGGTGTGAAGACAGAATTATTGCCTTGAATTGAGACTGAGATATATAGAGAGCAGGTGCAAAGCAATCACTTGAGCAGACTCCTATCAGCCTTGCTCCTACATTCTGTACTAATTACAGTCTCTGGATTTGTTGCACATCGAGTGATTAAACAGGAAGAATAGCTCTAAAAATTCATGAACTGTCTGAAGCCCATGATCATCATACCTTCATTATGCTCTGTTGTATGGAAGATTTCTATGCTGGGTGATGATGTTGTACAGAACAAAAATCTGATGATTATGTTTTCCTAGGAAAAATAGATCTCTTCAGAAAGTTATTAGTTGCTGTGACTCAATAAAAAAGTGAAGTGAGTGTTTTGGTCAAGGATGCTGAACAACAAGGCCCTCCTTATTTATCAGGACAGTGGACAATCCATCACAAGATTGAAATCTCTTATGTGAATATGAAAAACAGCTATTCACTTAAAATCTACTCAGATGCCTGGAGAGAGGAATGGTCCAAGGTAGCTTCTTGTGGCCTGGCCATTAGTGATCCCTTTACCAAACCATCCGGTTTTGACCTGTCTTACTCTAACTGAATGAAATTGAGCAGAATTAGGTGTGATACTGAAAGAAGGGCCAGTGCCCTGTATCAGTGAAGATGGGAAGATTTCTCTTTTTGTGACTGTTTATTTGTTTGTTTGTTTGATTTGTCAATTGCTTACAAAAAATAGGTATAAGTATAAACATGAGTAAGAATACAGAAAATAGGTACAATTAAATGGAGACAATAGGACAGGGACAGGAGGCTATGGTGCTGACATACAAATTATTAAACTTCTTGTGCAAGATTGTCCACAACGTGCATTTTCTAATTCCTTAGAAGAACTGTACAAAGCAATGTCAGAAGCAATTGCCTGGATAGCTGAATTGAACATCCAGTTATGAGGCCGCTGCAGTACCCCCATAGAAGTTTTGTATATAATTATGTGGGTTGTGTATATACTCTTCTGTCATGTTCTCATCGTGCGTTAAATAATAATGTGCTGAAATAGCATAACAATGAGCAACTTTTGGAAAATGCAGCACAGCTTCCTGTGCAGATCAGATTTTGGCCCTTCAATGTATCCCTGAGTAACACATGATTATGAGGAGGAAAAAACAGTTTAGTGCATGTTTATAGCTTTAGGGAAAGTTTTTAATAAAATAAAGAGACTTGAATTATTATATGCATATAGCAATGAAAGCTGGTTGTTGTAAGCAAGCAAGATTACTATGCAGAGGAAGGAAAGTTTGCATAAATGGAATGCTAAACAAAAGAGTCAACATGCAGCAGAGAGAAGAAAAAAGAACCTTGAATTTTGTTATTGTTTAATGTATTTACGAATAACTACATGAGGAATGCTTGTATGTTGGCTGGGGACATGAATCTATGTGTATTTTTTGATGCAGATAATTCCATGTTGTTTGCTGCAAATGCAAATGATTTGCAGTGAATATTAGAAAAATTATAGGATGCAATGAATGGCATGCATCTGAAAATGAATGTGTCAAAGGTAAGCTGGGTCTCAGAAAATGGAAATGGAATGAATGATTGCAAATTATATATAAATGGTGAAAAAGTATAGCAGAAAAGTAGATAATTTTGTGTATAATACTATGTTTACTAAAAATAGACAGTGGGTAGAATGTGGTCTGGTCCAAAGAATGAATGTATTTTGAAAGAAAAAAAACAGCATGGATTACAGCATGCTACTTCCTATATTCTTAAAAGGAAGTGACCTGGGTATGATAATTATAAAATTAAGCTAAACTCAAGGGAAAGAAGATGGTTAAAACCAGGGGTCTTCAAACTTGACAGCTTTCAGACTTGTGGACTTCAATTCCCAGAATTCCTCCTCCAGTCCAGTCATATTAGCTCAGGAATTCTGGGAGTTGAAATCTAGGAGTCTTAAACGTGCCAAATTTGAAGACTGTTGGTTAAGATGTGTGTGCGGTAAACATGAGTACAGTCAAGAATGAATGAATGATGTGAATGCCTATGAAAATGAGTAATCAATAATAATGAAGTACAGGTAATCATGGACTTAATCATTACTTTAGTGACTGTTCGCAGTTACAGCGTCATTGAAAAATGTGACTTATTTGATCCTTGATCCTTATGCTGGTCATGTGATGAAAATTTGGATGCTTGGCAACCAGCATATGGATGGTTGCACTGTCCCGAGATCATGCGATTGCCACTTGTAATTTTCCCAGCTGTCTTCCAACAAGCAAAGTCAATGCGGGGAAATGGATTCACTGAATGATTCACTCTATAAAGCCTTAGTAAGACCACTCCTAGAATACTACATCCAGTTTTGGTCACCACATTATAAAAAAGATGTTGAGACTCTAGAAAAAGTACAGAGAAGAGCAACCAGGANAAAGATGTTGAGACTCTAGAAAAAGTACAGAGAAGAGCAACCAGGATGATTAGGGGACTGGAGACTAAAACATATGATGAACGGTTACAGGAACTCGTCTAGTGAAGAAAATGACCAGAGGAGACATGATAGCAGTGTTCCAATATTTGAGGGGTTGCCATAGAGAGGAAGGGGTCAAGCTATTTTCCAAAGCACCTGAAGGCCAGATAAGGAAGAGTGGATGGAAACTGAAATATGGAGAAATTTTCTGACAGTGAGAGCAATCAACCAATGGAATAGCTTGCCTTCAGAAGTTGTGGGAACTTCATCACTGGCAGCTTTCAAGAAGAGACTGGCCTGCCATCTGTCAGAAATGGTGTAGGGTCTCCTGCTTGGGCAGGGGGTTGGACTGGATGACCTACAAGGTCCCTTCCAACTCTTGTTAATCTGTTAAATGGCCACACAGTTTACTTAACTGCAAGTATTAATCATCATTAACTGATTTCTTTGCAACCATGGCAAAAAGGTCATAAAATTGGCCTCAACTCATTTAACAACTGCATTGTTTAGCAGTGGAAAGTCTGGTCCCAACTGTAGTCATAAGTTGAGTTGAGGATGATCTATAAATTATATTTATCTATACTTGACTTTCTTTTTATCTCACATTATTTTCTTTGACTTACTGTTTCTTATTCTTTCTGTATTTACAGTCTATATTGGTTACCCGAAAAGTAACGGCATTAGGATTACTGTTATATTGCCATCCACAAAAAAGAAAAAACATTTTCTTTTATGCTTCTGTAGTGTAAAATTTTCAACACCTGAAAATGATGGTTATGTCTCGCTTTCAGTATAAATTTAAATCTATCCTTTTCCCAATATCTGGCTTGTCAATTGAGGATTTATGGCATTCTGAGAAGATTACTACAGTTCCCCTTAAAGGCACTGACATTGGTTTAGCTAGAATAGAGAGTTGCCTATAAAAATGACAAGGGGCGGAGAGACCCTTGACATATTATGTACACAGTACGAAGTATAATAGATTGTGCCAACCATCATGTTGACATCTTTTCAAGGGCCATTTATTCTGAAAACAGTACAAGGCATCTTTGCAAAATAAAAACTAGCGTTTCATTGGGAAACTTAAGGAAAGAGAATACATTATCTTTCTGGACCACCAATTTTCAAAGAAAGGAGCACCTTGTTCCCGCTGACTATCAAAACTACTTGTCTTTAGCTCTTGGCTTTAGCACACTAATTTTTACTACATAGAAAGCTATTATGTGTTGTTTCATTGCATCATGTATAGATAGATAGTCAGTCCTGTAATCTGTTAAGGGGATTTGAATGCAAGCAGGGTTGAGGTGATATATCTATCTTGGTGTGTTACACATATGGGCATAGCCAATGGTGGTATTCAATTTTTTTTTACTATCGGTTCTGTGGGCATGGCTTGGTAGGCATGGTGCGGCTTGGTGGGCATGGCAGGGGAAGGATACTGTAAAATTTCCATTTTCACCCTACCCCACTAACCTGCTTTCCAGCTCCGTTTTCCTCTGCAGGGCAATAAAAGAAGACCCAGCCAATCAGCTGGGACTCGGGAGGCAGTGAATAGATGGGGGCTGGGCCAACCAGAGGTGGTATTTACCAGATCTCCAAACTACTCAAAATTTATACCAGTTCCCCAGAACTGTCATAACTGGCTAAATATCACCTCTGGGCATAACTCTATTTTTCAAAGGAATATTTCTGCCCAAAGCATTTTTTAGGAATAAACACATGGAACAAGGTTTTTTTTTTTTTTGTATTAGCCTCTCTTGGCATAAATGGTCTAAATGACAAGACAAATGTAACCAGAGAAGTGGAGGAAGACTGACAGTAATTGAACAAAACTATGAAATTTCAGCAGGCATTTATACAGGGGCCAAATAGCTCTTACCTTAATGGTGGTTTCTTTATGACTGAGATTTTGCAATTGATCCAGCAATGGGCAAATATATCCCTTATATTCCTTATCCTGAGATGGTTGATATAATAGTGCTATCCAAACTTCAAGCCTCTTCCCAGTTCCCAACTAGGAACCCCTCATCACTTCACCTGCCCATCTGATCTTTGTTTGCATTAAAGTTTGACTTCATATCATGGACTTGTACAGGGTAGGGAAATGCCCAGCAAAATTGGTAAAAGAATATGAGTGTGGACATATTAATAATGAGGCCCAGAAAACATATCACGGGCCTGCCATATTTAGCAATGGCCCACGTCTTTGATAGTGCATATTACTCTCTGAATCATGAGTTGTGAACACTAGTGTATAGCAGTTGTAACTAAATAAGAGAGAAGAGAGGACTTGCTCTGCTTAGGCTCAAACTTCATTTGAAGCAGCTTCATTTGTTACAGTGCAACATCTGCTGCTATTGCTTAAGGTAGCTGATGATCCTTGGAGAGAAATAGTGCCAGGTTGTCCAGAGAAAAGCATTGTTCTTTCTAAAGCCAATCCTGCTCTCACTCCCTGTGGAACATAAAAGTATTCCACAGATCTGAAGAGCAGGCTTCTTAGAAGAAAAACTGAATGCTGTCTGGAAGTGTAAAACTTTAGCGCCTTGGATACAGATAAAACCAGAATCTGGATTAGATAATATTCCATACTGTGGCATGATCTCTTTGAAGAGGCAGTCAGGTATTATATTTCCTTCATGAATCCCAATCTCGAACACAGCAGTTCTTATCTGATCTTAAATAACTAATTTGTTTTACAAACAGATCTCCTATGAGCGTGAAATTACTTCATACAATATGTTAATCACTGAGCTTCTCATTGTCCCTGTCAACCCTTGGGAAATCTGGGAGCATATCCTACTAATATACTTAGTTGTCATGATTGTCAGTTAGCAATGTCTACTTATATTATGATCTTAAACTTGAAAGGAGCAAAGCCCTGGGTGATTCTTGGGAAATATCACTTTGTCTCTCTTTATTTTTTGTAGAAGTCACAAACAGCAGAAGAAAAAATGCAAATACAACTTAAATTTTCATAAAAGATGTGTTTTTACATGCAGTCCTTTCTGTTATGATCCAGGATATTTTTTCGCAGCTCTTTGATCAATAGGTTTCATAGTATCTGAACAAGTAAGATTTAAGGTTATAATAATAAGATTGGAAATCAGTCAGATCAAGAATAGAATAACTATGTGCTATTTTTGAGAGTCATTGGAAGCTTCAGCAAATCCAGAAGGCAAACAAAGACAATTAATTGTATTATATGGACAAGCTACATTTCTTATGCAATGTTGGTATTTGCCCTTTCAAATATGGATCAGTCCCTCTTAGTTCAATTTCAGCTGGTTGGTAAAGACGTTTTTATTTTGGCATGTTTTTGCTGTGCTAAAAAGGTTGTTTTATTAGAAGCATCCTTCTTTATTTTTTTTAACTGAATGTTTAATTCAATTTAATTGAATGCACTAGTTACGAGCTGTCCTAAGTAGCATGCAAGTATTAGGAAAACAAGATAGACATTACTATATGGAATACATACATATATCATGTTAATAGACTTTGAACTGTCAGAATAGTGACAGTTGAGGAACATCACAGTGTATTATCACAGAGACTTCTAAGCACTGATGATGTTACTTATTGGGTAATACAATGACTACAAGCAAACAGCCAAGCTCAGTGAACACTAAGGACTCCATAGCTCAATCCTCACCTTCAGTTGGGACTTCTAAGCATCAGTTAAAACTGTTCAAAAGTCTTTTGTGCAAGGCTTTAAATCAAATTGCCAGCAATCTCATCCTTGAAGACAGACCCTGACAAGAGCCTGATTCCGTTTGAGAATATATGGGTTTGGCTAAGCTCAGAAGTGTTGGATCAGCATCTGCTTTCTTTGGGAACTCTTCCAAGGCTTGCAGCTGAGTCTCTTCATTGGCCTTCTGCTCTGGATACATTACCTGGAATAAAGAACTGCCTCCTACAAAATCTCAACCAATAGCTTAACAGAAGTATATGTTACAAATGTGAATGCAGAAAATGAATCTTCAGTTACATGCTGCACTTCATGGTCTTGTGTGCTATAAGAAGTTTGTCAATCAGCTGAATGGAGTTTGATGCTGTCACAAAAAACAGGAAAAGCCCAAAGGGAACATCAGGTCAGCCAGAAAATAAACTTACATAGGAAAAGGAATCAAATAAAAAGTATTAAAGAATCCCAATAGACAAAAGCCTAAGTCATTAAGAAAACTAGACAAACAAGAAAAGGAAACAAAAGATAATTTAGAAAACCCTCAGGAACATAGGACATACCAAATAAGCAAAACAAACAGATCCAGACCCCCTGCCCAACGACACACAAGATGTGCCCTACTTCATCGTGGGGGATGACGCCTTCTCCCTCCACAACCTACCTTCATGAAGCCCTACACTTCCAGACTCCTCACCCGTGAAGAAGAGGATCTTTCAACTACAGGCTGTCCAGGGCAAGGCGGGTGGTGGACAACACCTTTGGCATCCTGGCCAACAGAGTTCCAGGTACTTTCTCCCACACAGCGATCGCCCAGAGACCGTGAGGAGATCATGGAAGCTGCTGCATCCTGCACAATCTCTGCACACCCGCTCCCGTCTTGCAGAAACAGGCTCGTGGACCTCCAACAGGCAATGGGGACATGGAGCTGGGGAATTGGAGGCAAGGGCGAAACCTGATAGACACTCAGGATGTGCAGGCCCCAACAGAGCCTCACGTGAAGGGAAGAAGCAGTGCAACCTCCTGAGACACTGATGCAACTCCCAGCTGGAGCAGTGGCAGTGCAAACAGGGATGATAGATGAATTAATGGGTGCTTCCTTCAGCCTGTCTCATCACATGGATGAGATTGGGCCATGTATGTTGGGTGGGCCTACAATGAACAGGGCGTTTAATAAAGAGTTGTGTTTTGTTGACATGTGTGGATGATTAGTACATTATTATTGATAATAAAGGGCCATAGTGTGGCAGCTGGGAGGGTGGACCAATACAGTCCCACTATGCTTGCACTGGAGGCTTATCTATCCACTGCTATCTTAACCCATCCCACAAGCATGCAAAGCTTAACACATTCTAAAAAGTTCCACCAAACTTATTAAAAAAGAAATGAAGCAAGTGTGTGAATCAAAGATAACTTATTGAACAACAAGCTGTAAAACAAAAATGACCAAGTCAAGTGTCCAATAAACTCTACAGGTAGCCAGCTACCCAGTCTCTGGCACTTTATTGGTCACTCGGAGGTGTGCCCAGTCTCAGGGTGTGAAGGATCCAGCGTGCGTGGAGGTGGGTGGTGCTGGAGTGCTGGTCTGTATTCCATTGGGGTGCCTGGCCCAAGAGGACAACAGGGGATGGTGTGTTGAGGAAGCTCTCAGACAGCTGGCTCAACCCGTGATGCTGAGAGGTCCTTCCTCCATGCCATGGGTGTCAGCCCCAGTACTGATGACAGATGTACTGAGGCCGGGCTTTGGGGTGTGGTGGGGAAGGAGTAGTGTAGTGGGGCTGTAGGTACTCTTTGCAGAGCTGGGTGGGGACTGTGCGTGGGTGGCATCGGTGGCATGGGTGGCATCGCTGTCGTCGGTGGCATCATTGGCGGTGCGGCATCGGTGGCATCAGTGGAACGGTGCAACGTGTCACCCGATGACTCTGTGCCTGGACTGGGAAGGGCTGCTGCCTGTGCTGCTGGACCTCCTGGTAGCGTAGCCCTGGTAGGTGATGGGCTGTGGGAAGCCTTGAGAATGGGAAGGACATCACCTGGGGTGGAGGAGACAGACCTGGACTGGGGTGGGAGCAGGTTCCTTTGGTCTGGAGGGTTGTGAAGCAAGCTCCGTGATCCGGTCCATTCACCACCTGGTACTGGGGATCTCCATGTCCCTCAGGCCTGTTAGACATAGGTGAGGAAGGGCTTGCGGTTGGAGGATGAGGAGTTGGTGTGGACCAGCTGAGAGAGGAGATCTATGCTGGTGCGGATGGTGTCCTGATCTCCAGCAGGACAGTGGTGGCTCTGCCCCTCCTCGCTGTCTGGCTCTCTGGCCTTTCTGTGGAGGTGGAGCTGGGTTGGTGGGTGATGCCGGCTACGACTGTGGTGGACTCGATGTCTCCTTCTTCCACCGCACCAGGCAGTCCTCCACACGCTCCACCACAGTTACAACAGCTGCCCGCGGGTTCTTCCGCCATGGCGACGCTCCACAGAAACCTGCCTGGAGACAGGGACTGACTCTCGCTGGAAGAGTACTGGTCTCAGCAGGCTGACGGAGAGAGAGGGTAGACAGAGGCCTCCTGGTGCTCTCAGTGGGGATCTCACCCTCCAGAAGCTGCACCTGGCCATGACGTTAGGTCTCTCTGTCTGTCAGCTTAACTGTGGCGCTGGCCAGATTTCTTCAGGTGCAGCTTCCCGTACAGGTGTGGCATATGTTTCCACCAGCCGAGGAGCACCTCCGAAAGTGTAACCCATACTCTCCGCCCTCTTCTCCAAGCAGCCTGCTTCCGCTTGGTGTCCCTGTACAGCCGGGTCCCTTCCGCCACAGATAGTCATTCTCTCTCAGCCACTCCAGCCCTCATCCTTCATGTTCCTCCTCATGAAGTATTGCCTCTCTCCCGTCCCCGCATATGCATCTTCCTCCCTTTGCCAGGACCCAGATGGGCCCTCATCAGAGGGTTCCCAGGTTGTAGGGCTGCTCCTCCACACCAGCAGCAGCAGCAGCACCAGCAGGATATCATCATCATCATCATCTCATCATTCATCATCATCATCATCCATCATCACATTCAGCAGGATCATAATTCATATCATACAGCAGCAGTCATCATCATCATCATCTAGCAGCAGCAGCAGGACCAGGACTCAGCAGCCAGCAGAGTAATCACCAGAAGCCCCAGCAGCCCCAGCACCAGCAGCACCAGCAGCACCAGGAGCACGAGCAGGACCAGGAGATGAGTCACGAGCACGATGCAGGACGAGCAAGACCAGGAGCACGAGCATTGAGCAAGTTCCAGTGAGCACGAGCAGACGAGAAGTCAGGAGCACGAGCAGAGAGCCAGGACCAGCAGCAGCTTCAGCAGAGTACGCAGCCAGAAGCACCACCGCCAGGAGCAGCTTCGAGCAGAAGCTTCGAGCACGTCAGAAGAGAGGCGCCCCAAGCAGCAGAAGCCCCAGCAGAAGGAAGAGTCAGGGACAGGGGGCGGGAGGTGGCCCTGTCCCTCTTGCCAGGGATGGGCGGCAGGTTGCTGAGGACTTTCACTTCTTCCCTCATGGTTGTGGGGTTTGCTGGCTGGCAGGGAGGCTGCGAGGAGGCTGGCAGGCACCAAGGCCTGGCAGAGAAGGCTGGCACCAAGGCTGGCAGGAAGCCTGGCAGGAAGGCAGGCAGCAGGCAAGCAGCAAGGCTGCAAGGCAGCAGGCACCAAGGCTGGCAGGCAGACTGGCTGGCGGAGGCTGGAAGGCAGGCTGCAGCAAGGCTGGCAGGCAGGCAGACCAGCAAGAGGCTGGCAGGGAGGCTGGCCAGGAGGCTTGGAGGCAGGCTGGCAGGAAGGCTGGCAGCAAGGCTTGCAGGCAGGCTGCAGCAGGGCAGGCAAGGACTCGATGTATCCTGCAGCAGGTTTTCCTCCGAATGCTGGCCACGTGCAAGCTGCTTCCCTTTATCCCGCGTGCTTGTGCAATGCATCCCCCCCGCATGCGCAATTAATGCCAGGCCTCCGCTAGGCTTCCGCTGTGCATCCGCTAGCTCCACTCTGCATCCGCTTCATCCGCTGTGCATCCGCTGTGCATCCCTTCATCCTTCGCGTCCACTTTGCTGAGGCCCCCCGGAAGCCCGGCGGATGTGCCATCCGCTCCCATCCCTTCTATCCGCTAGGCTTCCGTTCCGCATCCGCTTTCCATCTGCCCTGCATCTCTCCGCGTCCGTTGTGTATCCGCTCCGGTTATGCAAATTTTTGCCCTTTTGAGAGCAATATCAAACGCGATGGAACATTTTGCTCGTCCGTTGTGTCCGTTTGCATCCGTTGGGCAGTGATGTGACAGCGCCTTAAATGACAAAAAGGACAGACAGGAGATTGCCACAGAACAAATATGAAAAACTATCTTAAAGCTAAAAGAGATTACAGAAAAACCAATAATACAATTGGCCTCCCCGTGAGTTTGCCTTCCGCACCCTGCAGAGTTTGCCCTCCAACGGAAATAAAGACAAACTCAAACAGGATTTTGAACACAATCCGCCAACTAAATACAATCACTCACACAAAATCAACTTGCAAAGGGAGAAAGGGTATAAAAAACCAGGGACTTACCATAAGAAGCTAGCTAGCCGAGGAACGCAGACTTCTCGCTATTTTCTGCCTTCCTGAAAAATAAAAAGATCCAGCTTTCAAGCAGTTGTCCGTATCCTTGTGTCGGAGCTCTCCCAGCAGGAAAATCGAATCCTTGAAAGAAAGGCATTTTGACAACTTTCAATAAACGACATCCTTGAATGCTTTCTATGTGGTTTTCACTGGCCCTCCACTAGCAGATCTTCAATCCAGTTGTCATTGATGAAGTGTCTGATCTGTGATCCCACAAAAATGCCTTCTTTCATCTTGGCATCAGTTATTATTGGAAACATCTGTTTCAAGCAACAAAAATGTTCACTTTCCTTGGTCATCAGTTTCACAAAAATTTTCATCAGACCGAATTTTATGCGAAGCGTCAACAAATGGTTCATGTGCCACATTGTTCTGTCATGATCCAAATTCATTCAGTGTCCATTTCTTTACAATGTAATGTGACCTTTTTGTACAGCTGTCCCATTCGCATATCCAACAACAGTGCTTGATATATCAGAGCTACACTCCAAGCAGTACAGTAGGGCTCCCAACCCCCAAGTAATGGCCCAGTAACAGGCCACAGCCCATTTGGAACTGGGCCATGGAAGCAGCGATGAATGCATGTGCAACTCCTTTTGTGTGAGCAGTAGGCATGCATACACATGCTTGCCCACTGCTCACATGGAACCATCCCCTCTCCCCCCACCATCTGCAAAGCTGGAAAGGTTGGGAACCACTGCAATAGTTCCCCACAGATATTCCAATTGTACTTGGTGTTGTTGTGGCCTGTTGGCCACTGGCCCTTCCAGCAGCCAAATCAGAGGAGGAGGAGGAGGTGTAGGAGTCAGAGTCAGCATCAGGGCAACCTGGGAGCTCTGAGGGGGAAAAGGGAATGGAGCTGGCAGAGAGGAGCGACAGAGACAGAGGCAGAGACAGAGCCTTGGCCATCCATAAGCCCTCAGATGGAGAGTCAACAGTCCCCAGGCCTGGAGGAGGTTGATGAAGAAGAAGAGGAACAGCTGGGTCCAGTGCCTGCTGCATGGCTGTGCAGAAGGCAGAGGAGAACCGTGGAAAGCCATGGGCCAAATCTGGGGAAGGAAGAGTCACCGATGCTAGCGAGGCCCCACCCTTGTTCTGGGGATAAAAGGCAGGGGATTGAGATGAATGAGTGTGACAGACAACTCTTCATTTTCCGGCTGGCTGGACTTGTTAGCCAGCAAGAGAAACTTTTTGCCAGGGCTGCTGGCATTCCTAATAAAGGAATCTTTTGAGTTCATGTCAGAGGGTTTGTCGTGTTTGAGGAGCTGGGTCAGAACAGGCATATCGGATGTGATGTCAACGACAGTTGCATGTTTCTTTCATGTATGCAGCAATAGTGAAGGTTGTACCTTGCCATTGTGTAAAAACAGAAGATTTCTATAAAATTGTGTGTTAGATTAAATTGGATTATTTCTCCTAATTTTGATTAGCAGCCAGCAATGCATGAGATATACTCAAAAGTATCAGGAAGCAAAATCTTTGTGGTCCAGTGTTATCAAAGGAATGGTCTTAATCAAGTAGATAGGTGAGTCACTTTTTTCAATGCTGCTGTAACTTTGAATGGTCACTAAATGAATTGTTGTAAATCAAAGACTACCTTCATTTGTAAGCATACCTCTCAAGAGTGCCTGCCTTTCTCCAGAACAGTTGAAAGCAGATTCAACAAATCGGCAAAGCCGATGTACAGATATACTTTAAAGTTTGAAAAGAATGAGAGCTGGTAGATTTTAAATGAGTTAATGCTGGCGCTGGTTTCAGTAAAACCAGGATTGGATCTGGAAATGTTATTGTTGAAGATCAGGTATCCATAAAAAGACTTTTATCTCTATCTTATTATTCAATAACTTATTGAATTGTTGAAGTTCAAACTGAACAAAGCTCAGGAAAATGTCTGAGGGTAAATTAAAACTGGCAGCCCATCACTTTGGAGATAATCACATAGCTTAGGCAATGTTTACTGAAAATCCTCCCGCTCTTTCCAAATCATTTTGTCTGGCAATCAGACAGTGGCAGAACAAGATAAACATTTGTTTGGAGTCAATAATAATCTAATCTTTTATTTTAAAATTACAGAGGGAGAAACAGTTGGTTTTCTATTTAGGAACAATAATGTAATTTGAAAAACAAAAATACACGGGGCCACTATCTTCAGTTAAGATTTGTTGCCAAGGAATTAATCTCTCTTTATAACATTGAGGCAGGGAGAAAGAAAAAAAAACCACTTCCAAAATGAGCTTTTCAGTAAGATTACTTATAGGAAATATGGCGTGAACTCTAGCGTTTGGAAATATTTGTATTTTGTATTGAAGTAAGGCGCATTTGAAGAGAAACAAAAGCTTCTTAACATGTGCTAGGGGAAGTAAAAAAGGAAGCTAAAACCTTTGTTCTGATTATGATAAAATGTAGCAGCCATTCTGGTATGTCTTTTCTTGGTTATCAACTGACCATATTCAAGTCAATAACAGACGGTTTCAGAATCCTTACATATTGGGTACTAAAATACAATATTGGTGAAATAACAGATATAGGTTTTATTTATTTGTTTATCATATTTGTATAGCTGCTGATCACCACTTATAGTGATTCTGGACAGTGTGCAAAATAAAAGCAAAACATACAAAATCAAAATACATAAAAACCATTAAAGTCACAAGTAACGTAAAAATAACATAAAAAGAAAAAGATTTTCCATTTGCTTGGATACTTTTGCTAGGATTAGCCTTTTGGAATCTAGTGCCCTCTTGACTGGTATGAGAGATCCCTGAATTCTTGCTCAGTAGTATAGATTTGTAGTCTTACAACACCTTTGGAGGACACTATATTTGGGGAGTTTTGTGTAGATTATTTTTGTTTTGACTTTGGACATTTAAAGATGTGTAGGCCAATTTTTTTTTTCAATCTGGAGAGGAGAGGAGAGGACTTTACAAAATACATTTCACTTTTGAATCTCTGAATTGGGTGATCATTGACAACTTGAAAATAAAGATCCATGCCACAAAAATATTGGAAGCAGGGATGTCATCCTGGCGGCCTGTGGGCCAGATGCATCACGAGCAGGCCATGCCCACTCTGGCTCTGCAAAGGCAAAAGACGTCATGATACAACATGTGACCCAACTGAGTTTGACACCCATGGGATAGAGAAAAGCAAATACCATATACAAGATATATTGTCCCAATTAAGAATAACAGAATAACAGTGTTGGTCTTCTAGTCAAACCACCACTCATGCAAGAGACTCTATACAATTTCTGACAAATGGTTGTCCAGTCTTCGTAAAAGCCTCTAGCAATAAGAGCACTCACAACTTCAGAAGGCGAGCCATTCCACTGGTTGTTCTCACTGTCAGGATATTTCTCCCTAGTTCTAGGTTGCTTCTCTCCTTGATTAGTTTTGATCCATTGTTTCTTGTCTTACCATCAGGTGCTTCAAGATATGAAAAACCTCCAACAGTAGTTTATCATTCAACTTGTTTTCTAATTTGTATCTAGCAAAGCCAGTGAGGAACATGCTACCTCTGAATCCTTAAATCTCTAATTCTGTTCGATCAAACACCAATAGTACTATTATTAAACCAGCCCTACTCCACTGGGTTGTGCTGGATTTCAGTTCCCAATATTCTCAGCCAACATGGCAGTCCAACATTCTTGGAGTGCATTGGAAAGGCTGCTTTTAAAGGCTCTAATGAATGCTAGGAGGAGCCAAGTTACGGATCTAAACAATTGGCATGTTAATCATCTTTAAGGCAGTTCTTTGACAAAATAAGGAAGTTAAAGAAGCAGCCCATTTTCCCCATGGCACTTTCCTCTAACTATCTTTTCTGTTAGTACTGAAACTGCCATTTTGGATAGGAAACCCCCCCCCCCCCNNNNACCCCCCCCCCCCTCCTAGTCTATTAAACTAAGATCTCATTTCACAATCCATTTCCTTAACAGGCTGTCAAAGTGGCCACAAAGTGATGGATTGGTTAAGATCCATGACAATAAAACTTCTTTTGTTACTTTTTTACATAGAAGAAGCTGAATATTTTCCAAGCCAGTGAAGAATTACCTACTCACATTTTCCCACTTGACACCGATTTTATAATAGGGCACAAGAACAGATAAGAAGCTTAAAGCTTTATGTTGGTGACACTACAGTTATGTATGAAGAGGTACTTTTGTTCAAAGCATCTATTTCCATGCACTTAGAGATATCTCAGTACATTAACTTTGGGATCATATTTATCCTTAATATCTATGTAGAGAAACACCCACCTGGTTTTATAGAAAGGTTCTACTGACATGTATCCTCTGAGTTATTTACTTTTGGAATTCTATTTGTGCTTACAGAGAAGATTTTTTGATTTCCTGGTTCTCTATCTGTTGTCCTATAACATTTCTTCATTTGGGACTTGTCTGCAGCTTGGAGATTTTCCTGGACTTGCAGCTTTTACTCATAGAGTGGATGGCAGCTATGAACATGAGGTATTTGCATAGATTCATTTATCCGGTATTCCATTTGTGTCCATTTCTGGAACAGAAATGACCTCCAGAAGGTCATTCATAGCCTAGTCACTTTGTGAATGGACAACTGCAATGCCCTCGAAAGCACTTTCCATGAAGACATTGCAGTAGTCCAGCATGCAGTGATGCAAGCAATAATACATATACCTGAATATGGCCATAATACACCCTTGGCCTACAAAACTGCACTGGTTGCCAGTTAGCTTCCAGGTGTAGTTCAAGGCATTGTTTACCAGCTATAAATCTTCCATGGCATTGGACCTGGGTATACGAGGGATTGCTCATTTTGGACAGTTTCTGCCCACCCTATACAATCAGGCAGACTGGGCATGCTGCAGATCCCATCCATAAAACAATGTCACCCAAGAGGATCCAGGAAGTAGGCCTTCTCTGCCACAGCAACTGTCCTCTAGAATAGTCTCTGAGATCTGTATATTCCCACCCCCAAACACACACATTGTCTTTTTAAAGTCTTTGAAAACCTTGGTTTTTGTCCCAGGTTAAAGTTGTGGCAAGGATTTCAGATATTAGCTGAATATTTCTCCCACAGGAAGTGTATTGCGGTTTTCATTTTCATTGGTTTCTATTGCTTTTAATATTGTATGCCACTGATATTTTTGGAGTTAGATGGCCAACTAGATTAAATAAACAAAAGACCCCAAAACAAATATTTTCTTTCACTTGTTATACTTTATGATGAGATTATTAGCCACACAGGGATTTTTGGTATGGCATTAAAATAAAATAAAATATAAAGCAAAACAAAATGAAAACTCTGCCTGGCCCCCTCTGAGAATGTCCCTTAATAATATTTTAGAATTTAAAATCACCCCAAATAGTTTCAAGTTGTATACTTTATAGGATATATATTCACACTGTAAATCTAATTTCGGTATTGTGGCTTCTTAGAGTTGAGTTCCATCAGTAGTTAAGGGCTCTTTATTTTTAACCTTTCCAGAGAACTACAGTCCTTTTGACTTCTTGGGAGAATCATTTTACAATTAAAGTGTTATTATTAGCAAGTTCAAGCCTGCCAGACATATATACCAGCCTGCACGCTGGGAGCAGGATTTCTCTTTGTATCAATGAATGGCTCCCTCTGAAGGCTTGGAAGCACCAGGGACTGGGTTCTCTACAGATCCAGTGTGTTGTTGGTTTATGTTTCCCGATTAGATGAGAACATCAGTATTTGGAGTAGGAAACAGTGAAGCATGAATTATTACAATGAACCAAATTTAATCCCAAAGGTCTGTAGAGTTGAAAGTAAAAGACGTTATAGGATACTGTTCGCAGGAATGAAAATCTAAGTCAGGTCAGGTTCTTTTCAAGATAGGAATTTCTTAGAGAAGTGGGAGAAAAAAGATGGCATTAGAAATACAACTCTGGAAAGATCAGAAGAATATTACCATTAAAAGAAAACTCTCTCTCTCTCTCTCTCTCTCTCTCTCTCNTCTCTCTCTCTCTCTCTCTCTCTCTCTCTCTCTCTCTCTCTCTCTCTCTCTCTCTCTCTCTCTCTCCTTCTCCCCCTCTCTTCCCCTCTCTCTTTGTTTAAATGGAAATAGCTTGGTCAAGAGGGATTTTTTTTTTACTTCACTGATTATTTAAAAAAAAATAAGATTCACTACTCCCTGCTGTTAGATTATTTCCAAAAGACCGTCTCAGGTTAATAGACTCAACAGCCTTGCTCATCTAACTCTGTCTCTCTGTCTCTGTCTCTGTCTCTGTCTCTGTCTCTGTCTCTGTCTCTCTCTCATTTCACTGTTCCTCTACAGNTAACTCTGTCTCTCTGTCTCTGTCTCTGTCTCTGTCTCTGTCTCTGTCTCTGTCTCTGTCTCTGTCTCTGTCTCTCTCTCATTTCACTGTTCCTCTACAGACAAGCAGCCAAAGAGGGTATGCATAAATCGAAAGATAAAGCAACCATGTTTATATACAGTATGTTACTTTAAAACAGCAACTTGTCATACCATTTTAAATGCAACTGGCTTCAAGACAGTTGAATCTTGCTTACTATTCTTAAATTTTGTCTAGAGAAAATTTATAAAGGGGGAAGTTAAAACCAAAGTCAGTTTTCAGTTTTTTAAATATTTAGAATTATAATTATAACACATACATTGCCTCTTTAAGCATAGTTAGACATAGCAATGGACTTTTGTGCATGTGTTGATTTCATGCAATAGTTTTCAAAATAAATGGAATACAGAATTCAGATTTCCAATATAATCAGATAAAATTTCCATTACTCTCAATTGCAAGGCCACTTTCCTATGAAGTACAATGGAACAGCTTGCCCTCAGAAGTTGTGGGAGCATCATCACTTGAGACTTGCAAGAAGAGATTGGACTGCCATTTGTCAGAAATGTTGTAGGGTCCCCCACTTAGGTGGGGGGATTGGACTCGATGACCTATAAGGTATCTTCCAACTCTGATTATCTGTTATCTGTTAAGTACAATGATGGAATCAACCTTCCTGAAGTTCATTTCACTCATTTTTTGGAAAATGACTGCTTCTTGGTGCCTAACTGCTATGTACAGGTGAAACTCAAAAAATTAGAATATTGTGCAAAAGTTCATTTATTTCAGTAATGCAACTTAAAAGATAAAACTGATATATGAGATAGACTCATTACATACAAAGCAAGATAGTTTAAGCCGTGATGTGTCATAATTGAGATGATTATGGCTTACAGCTCATCAAAACCCCAAATCCACAATCTCAGAAAATTAGATTATTACATGCAATCAATAAAACAAGTACAGAGAACAATATCAGATCTCTGAAAAGTATAAGCATGCATACGTTTTCAGTACTTGGTTTGGGCCCGTTTTGCAGCAATTACTGCCTCAATGCAGCGTGGCATGGAAGCTATGAGCCTGTGACAATGCTGCGGTGATATGGAAGACCAGGATGCTTCGATAGTGGCCTTCAGCACTTCTGCATTGTTCGGTCTCATGTCTCTCATCTTTCTCTTGGCAATGCCCCATAGATTCTCCATGGGTTCAGGTCAGGTGAATTTCCTGGCCAATCAAGCACAGTAATCCCATGGTCATTGAACCAGGTTTTGGTGCTTTTGGCAGTGTGGGCAGGTCCCAAGTCTTTCTGGAAAATGAAGTCAGCATCCCCATAAAGCTTGTCTGTGGAAGGAAGCATGAAATGCTCCAAAATCTCCTGGTAGA
>BHFT01020897.1:0-16246 GCA_004320025.1 Laticauda laticaudata
ACAGAAGTGTGATTGACTTGGAGTTACATTGTGTTGTTTAAGTGTTCCCTTTACTTTTTTGAGCAGTGTACATTTATATTTCTTTCCCTGATGAACAGACACCGCACACTTTATGTACATCTGGTGTTACCTCTCAGTTTCGAAATGGACCAGCATTACAACTCCTTGACATCAATATTTCAGATCCTCAAACTGGAAGCCATCCACACTATTCATCCTCCATTCTAGATGCCACTTCATATTCACACTTGCTCAAGTGCTCCAATTGTGATGCTTGATGGGGTGAAAAAACTTGCTCAGATTAACAATAGATATCTCACACTCTGCCTGAAGCTATCTTCTAAAGTGCTTTGCTGCCAGGGAGTGACAATAGAAGCAAGCTGGTGCTATGCTAGAGAGACAATTTGAGTTCTCTGGCTCTTAAAGACTTCATCATGTTAGATAGAAGCCATCTTATTTTATCTATTCTCTTCTTTCTGCTAGTGTTGGATTCAAGACAACAGTAGTGTGTACAGTTGTTATAGCTATTGGCAAAGTTCTGTGATGATTTCCATGTACAGAATTCAAAGAATCTGTTTGTCGAGGAATCATCTGTCAACTGGTTGTTTTGGCTGATGGTTGATTAATTGTTGGTATGAAGCCCTTTGAGGCTGGCAAACTCAGGAAACAAGAACCATTTTGATTTCTAGAATAACCATTATACCTAGTATGGTAAAGTAACAATTTCCCCATACAATTTATAGTGAGATTAAGTATAGTGTAAGTGTAAAAAGGTAGAATTACTGTACAGAAACAGGCTAGGCCTTTTCTCAATAGACAAGTCTGAAACTGAAGAACCCAAAAAGGGTATTTCAGGCCACTCGGAAGAAGGGTATTTCAGACCACTCAGGTTTGAACTGGAGAGGTTGTCTCTTCCAACTTTCCTTAGAAAGGAATATACTAAATTCCTCCTCCCACCCCCTAATTCCTCCTGATTCTCTTTCTCTCTCCGTCTCTCTCTCTCTCTCCCACACACACACACATATATACATATTAAAAATATAGCTAACTGACTAGGAATTATTAATTTACTAGGGATTATTAGCTGACTAGGGATCACGTATGACTACCATTATATTGGCTCATATATATCAAAATTATTCTTCTAAATATTTTTTAAACAATAAAAAATAAGTTTTTGTTTTTGTTTTTTAAAAAGGGCCATGCTTTCATTGTGATGGACAAAAATAACATTGCTCAGAATTGATATCCCACAGAGTTAGACTTTTACAGGACAAAACCTCAAGCTTTAAGGCCATGTCACAATGCACTAACGGATGCAAAGAGGATGTAAAACGGACAAAAAAGCTTGCCATCCATTGGAAAACGCAATGTACTCACTGCCTCCGGTTTTGCTTCCTCTCTATCCGCTCCAGCATCTGTTTATTGATGTTTCATCCGCTCCAAAAGTTTTGGGCTGCCCAAAACTTTTGCGCGGGAAAATGTATCCAATTCATCCGTTCTGCATCCGCTACTCATCCGCTAGGCATCCGTTACGCATCCGCGCAACTCCATCTGCTCGGACGCAGGAGGAAGCGGAACGGAGGCGGAACGGAAGCAGAACGGATGCCTTACGGATGCAGACGGAACAAAGCATTTAAAATGGAAAAAAACGTTCGCAAGAGGGACCTATCTCGGATATTAAGGATGTCTAGAGGATGCCTAGAGGATGGCTAGAGAATGCAAAGGGACACCTATACTGCCTATAAAAAAGGGGGAGCAACTCGTCTGCATCTCACTTGCAGCCCAGCAGCCCAGCTGTGCAGACCTCTGCAGCCTTCATCTGACTCTCCTCTCTCCACAGCATCCAGTCATGTCCAGCGAGGATTGCGACAAAATCCTTTCGGCAGCCAACATCCTTCTGCAACACTGCGAAACCATCTACAGTCTCTGTGACAGTACTACGGGAAGAAAAAGAGGCACCCAAAAACAGTCTGGCTCCAAAGATGGTTCGCCAGAAGAGCACAGTACGTACTTTACGACAAGCTGATGGTGGAGCTCAGGAGTGAAGACACTCAGGCGTTCCAGAACTTCATGAGGATGCCCCAGCCATGTTTGACGAACTGTGTGCAGCGCCTGACACCCAGTTGACAAAGACAAACACCAAATTCCCACCTAGCCTGGAACATGGGCTCAAGGTGACACACACTCTGCGCCACCTGGCCTCAGGACCACGTACAGGAGCATGCAGCACGGCTGGAGGTGCCACCCAGCACCATCAGCTTTCTGGTCAGAGAAGTGGTGCAGGCCATCATAGAAGAATACAAGCAGGAGCTCCTCCAGTGCCCCACCACTGAACAAGGCTGGAAGTCAGTTGCAGAGCAGTGGTATCAGAAGTGGAACTTCCCCACATCGTTGGAGCCATAGATGGGAAGCACGTGGCCTGCAAAGCTCCATCCAGCCAAGTCGGGGTCCACTTATCACAACTCCAAGGGCTTCTTCAGCATCATCCTCTTCGCCATGGTCGATGCTGACTACCAAATTTATGTACATCGATGCTTCAGGCAACGGCTCATCTTCAGATGCCCAGGTATACAACGCCAGTCACCTCAAGGAGGGGCTGGAAAGCAACCTCATGGTGGGCTTCCCAGATCCAGACCCGCTGCCCAACGACACGCAAGATGTGCCCTATTTCATCGTGGGGGATGACGCCTTCTCCCTCACAACGTACCTCATGAAGCCCTACACTCCAAATACCTCACCCGTGAAGAAAGGATCTTCAACTGCAGGCTGTCCAGGGCAAGGCGGGTGGTGGAGAACGCCTTTGGCATCCTGGCCAACAGGTTCCAGGTACTTCTCACCACCATGCAGCATCACCCACAGGTCGTGAGGAGGACCGTGGAAGCTTGCTGCATCCTGCACAACTTCATGCGCACCCGCTACCCAGCCTGCCAGAACAGGCTCGTGGACTCCAGCAAGGCAATGGGGACATGGAGCCTGCGGAATGGAGCAAGGGCAAAACCTGATCGACACTGAGGGTGTGCAAGGCCCAACAGAGCCTCACGTGAGGCAAAGAAGCAGCGCAACCTCCTGAAACACTGGTGCAACTCCCCAGCTGGAGCAGTGGAGTGGCAAGACAGGATGGTAGATGCTTAATGGATGCTTCCTTCAGTCTGTCTCATCACACGATGAGATTGGCCATGTATGTTGGGTGTGCCTACAATGAACAGGCCGTTTATAAAGAGTTGTGTTTATGTTGACATGTGTGGATCAATGCTTACATTGTAATTGATAATGAAGGGCCATAGGGTGGCACTTGGGAGGGTGGACCATCCAGTCCCACTATACTTGCACTGGAGGTTTATCTATCCCACAAGTATTACCCATCCCAAAAGTATCCCTGCCCATCCCACAGTATCCCTGCCCATCACAAGCTCCTTACCCCATCCACAAGCATGCAAAGGCTTAAACCATTTCTAAAAGTTTCCATCAAGACTTATTAAAAAAAAAGAAATGAAGCAAGTGTCCAAATGGTGAATCAAAAAATAGACTTTATTAACAACAAGCTATTAGACAAAAATGAGTCTCTGGTACTCCTCTTGGTCGCTCAGTCCCAGGGGTGAAGGGTGCAGTGCTGTGGAGGTGGCTGGTGCTGGAGTGCTTGTCATCAGCTCCTCCAGAAGCAGAAGCAGCAGAAGCCCCAGCCCCAAGAAGAGCGAGCCCATGCTGCAGAAGCCCCAGCAGAACCAAGTGAGGGCCAGGGGGGCGGATGGTAGCCCTGTCCCTCTTGCAAGGGCTGCAGCAGATGGCTGAGGCTTGCTGTGCTTCACATGGTTGTGGGGTTGCTTGCTGGCAGGAAGGCTGGCAGGAAGGCTTGCAGAGAGGCAGGCACCAAGGCTGGCAGCAGGCAGGCACCAAGGCTGGCAGGAAGGCTGGCAGGAAGGCTGGCAGGAAGGCTGGCAGGGAGGCAGGCACCAAGGCTGGCAGGAAGGTGGCAGGCATGCAGGCACCAAGGCTTGGCAGGCAGACATGAACCAAGGCTGGGCAGCAGGCAGGCAGCAAGGCTGGCAGGCAGACTGGCTGGCAGCAAGGCTGGCAGGCAGGCAGACAGCAAGGCTGGTAGGGAGGCTGCAGCAAGGCTGGCAGGGAGGCTGCCAGCAAGGCTGCCCAGGAGGCTGGAGGGCAGGCTGGGAGGGAGGCTGCCAGGAGGCTGGGAGGCAGGCTGGTAGCAAAGCTTGCAGGCAGACATGCAGGCAAGAACTCAAGGTATCCAGCCGCAGGTCTTTCCTCCAAATGCTGGCCACATGTTAGCTGCTTCCCTTTATATCCGGGGGGCTTGCGCAATGCATCCCCCCCCCCCCATGCGCAATTAACGCCAGGCATCCGTTAGGCTTCCGCTGTGCATCCGCAGGCTTCCCGCTGTGCATCCGCTCATCCGCTGTGCATCCGTTCTGCATCCGTTGTTTCGTTCCGCGTCCGCTTTGCTGAGCCCCCAGAAGCCTAAGATGTGCCATCTGCTGGGCTTCCGTTCTCGCATCCGTTTTGCATCCGCCTGCGTCCGTCCTGCGTCCGTGTTATCCGTCCAATTATTATGCAAATTTTTGCCCCTTCTGAGAGCAGATAACAACGGATGGAACATTTTGCTCGTCCGTTGTGTCCTTTTTGCATCTGTTGGGCAGTGTGACACGGCCTTTAAAATAAACAACCTACTATTTTTTAAAATATAGAAACCAAAATATTAATTGTACATTAGAAAACTCTAGACAGCTACATTTTGAGGTGTGTATTAACAAGTTCTCTTCAATTGCCACATTATAAAAAAAAATCACAGAATGTTAAATAAAGAGCCATCAGAGGCAGGGAGCACAATTTTATCAAATATGGATAGATTTTATTATTTACCTCAATAACAATATACTGTAATGTGGTATACTTTACATACAAGATAAATTTGTATGCATGCAATATCTCTCTCTTTATTTACATGGCAGTAGTCTTTTTTTCCTACATTTTTTTTTCTTTATATAGATCCTGGATTTACCTACATTAACACTGTTCATTAATCATAATTAAATAAAAACAATAAATAAATCAACCCTATCAAGACTGAAAAGCTATGGGTTTTAGCAATAGACTTTGGCAATGGTGCAGATAGTCAAAGGTGACAAAGTATACTTTTGTCCACCTCTTCATGAACACAATGGCTCATAATACACTACATTTTGGGGGGCAATATGTTGACTTTGTAAACCGCTTAGAGAGGGCTATAAAGCACTGTGTAGTGGTATATAAATCTAAGTGCTGTTGCTATTTCAAGATCAGGTTATCATTTATAAAGCTGTTTGTGGCACTGGACCAGATATTTATGGGGACTGCCAGTCTTCTATCATTTCAGCCTATCCCAGAAAATCATGTCACATAAACAGTGTCATTTGATTGGATCCAGGATATGTGCTTTGCTGTCCTTCCCTATGGAACATCACACCTCCAAAATTCTGGATGACACTAATCCTGCTGGTTTTTCACAATCTTTTGAAGAACTCTTTTCTCCCCTCTGGCATTAAACCAAGGTGCTTGATGAACTGCCTTTAGGAGATTAGTTGATAGATATATGCGTGAACTGGATGCAATATGAGTGTTTGTATTGCTTTCAAATTGTTATGTGTTTTTTCTTGAAAAAACAAATTCACTTTTTCTGCCTGTTTTAGCATTGAAATGCTACTGAAATGCAGCCACCCTGAGCTCTGAAATATTGCCTTAACACCTGCCTCCAAAATGTGCTGTTCCATTTTGCTAGACCTTTCTGAATCATTTACATTCTTCTCTTAAACTATTTCATATGCAAATAAGGTCTTTGTTTCATATTCCATCTAATTACACAGCTTTGTACTGTGTCCACTTCTGTAAATCTGCCATTATATTTGAAGCCAATTGTTTATGTGACATAATCCTGGCTTCTTACATGGCCTAGAAATATTTTTTGACAAAAAAGGAACAAATTGGATTACATATGCAGGAGTTCTATTATAATTTATAGGAACACCATCCCAAATTGCCTTTCCTGGCATTGTATCAGTGGACTCTCACTTTAATCAGAGAATAATTACACTCTGATTTGCTCTCCCAGTGCATCATTAACTGTGTCAAAAGAATTCATGGTACAGTTGGGACAGACCTTTTGCATTGCAAACAACAAAATTAAGTATGTGCACATGTTAGAGTTGCATCATAAGTAATATTTAATCTTTGGACTTTTTATTCTATTGTCTATATTATAAGTAAATATTTATTATAGAAAAATGTCCTTTTGTTCATATTTTTATAGGCAATTAAATTCTGGGCAAGCAAATCTTTCCCAGGGTTGATGGATCTTGCTATGAGTCTAGAAATTTTTTGTGTACAGTATGCCATGGGACCATTCTTGTTGAATGGGACTTCTGGGAAAGAAATGACAAACTGAAGACAGTTGTAGAGAGAGCAGAGCCAACAATCACAGTGGAATGAAGAACTGGCAAAACAGTTAGGTCTTTGTGTCACATCTTTATATAAAGAGATGTCAACTTGGGATTGCCTATAAATGTTTCAGAAAGATGGCCCTGTTGAGGAGATCACAAACTCAGTTAGAAGGTTTGATATTCTGGGAAGTAAAGAAACACCATCTTAACCAAAGATGCAATCAGTGCCTTTAAGGATAAAGGGTTTGCATATGTCTTTTCTTAATAACTTTTGGAAACTGCTTTTATCTGCTTTTTAAATATTAGGAACATTTAGAACAGTTTTACTACAGTAGGTGATTTTCCTTCAATCTTTAGCAAAGTAAATTTAAACATTTAAGCATCTTAAAAATATGTTTTTGGAAAATAAACAGAAAAAGACTGATGGTCTTAAGGTGCAGGTAGATGTGAATAAGATTTTGAAATTAATTATAAGGATCCTTCCCATGGTAAAATGATTTTGTTTTGAATTCTTTAAAAAAATAGATTGAGAATTTGAAGTTGGATACTAGAAGAATCAAAAGGCATTAAGATTACAATTAAAAGAAGAGGACTCTTAATTCTTATAATTATACAGAAGCAAAATACTATAACACTGGATATATTGAAGAATATTTGTGAATACACTCAGAAGTGTACATTAAGAGTATTATAAATAGGCAATGTTTAAAAGATGTTATGAAAGAGGAACAAGTTCTTTTTACTTTCCAAAATTGAGACCTGCAGGCTATAAGAATGATATAGAAAAAGAAGAATACAGAATGACAGAAAATACAGAATGATACTGAAAAAGAAGAATGATACAGAAAAAAAAGTTCTGTACTGGATATACAATTGAAACAGCCTGGTGTTTTAACAATTAAAAAGGAGTATATTAAACTGAGTGACCTGAAAACTTTCTTATTTACAAAAGAGATTTGTTAAATTTGTTAAAATTTTGAACATTTTAAGAGAAGAGAAGAGAAAAAATAAATGAAATAAAACTCTAAGACATTATTTGAAGGGATTAAAGATCAGTATTAATAAAACACACACACACACTTTTAACTCACCATTCTGAAGTAGTCCCTGGGATTTTCTCTCTTTGCTGAATGGCAAAGATATTGATTTCTGGAATCATTACCAGGGTCATAGGATGACTTCTGCTTTGTAGATATCAATTGCTTATGCTGATGTTAAGTCAGACTTTTCAACAATTCCTTTCAGATAGTCATTTAAAATACATTTAAGATGTTATTTTTGAACATTGTGTTATATGAAAGTCCTGGAATCTCAATTCTGGGGTTTTCCTCCAAAAGCTATGACTTCTGCTTCATCATTAAAAAAAACAAAAACACCTGTTGGAACTAGAGAGTTTTTAAAATGGGATCACAATACTTTCTAAATGCTGAAAAGGCTTACATTAGTATCCTGTTTGTTGGATGGTTATAAAAGCAGCATGGGTATAAAAGCAGTATAAAATTTCTAACATATTTTATATACCATATCACAAAATATGATTATGCTTGGTATTAACAAAAGTTTATACACCAGTGATGGTGTATCACTGTCCTTTCTCCCAGTCAATAAATTAGAATTATTTTTATGGGTTTGCGGTATCTGGTATTTGATGGGCAGCCAGTTCATTAATTTTTCTAGTTACCATATAAAGAGCAGGAGGTGGTTCATCTCCATTTGTCACCTTAATTTCCTGCCCCACTGAAAAATAAATTTCTAGCATCCCAATTGGGATTAGTGCTATTGTGGATATACTCAGAAGGGTACCCCCTTTTTAATTCCATCACATAATCCAAAGAAGTTGGGGGAACATGAACTATCAAGAAGCCAGAGATGGGGGTTCTTAAATATGCTGTAATGTCTCCATGTTAGGACTAAGGAGAGTCAACTAATTCCCTCATAAGTAGTGTTAAGATATTTAAATTTAGTAGCTGGAGCAGTGGTGTTGTGCAGTGAGCCAGAACACACAATTGTGGTTGATTTGCAATCTGCAATCTGCACTGTGACTGGTAACTGTGGGTGTCAAGGGGGAATTTTCCTTTTTTACCACCTTTTTCTTCTGTGTGCTATGCGTACTCTGTGATTTACCTCATGATGCTCCTGTTTGCCTGACTATCTAGTTTGCTGTACATCTTGATATCGAATTTATTTATTTGTTTATTTAATATATATTTATATAAAACTACAAGTCAGCTTCTCTGACTCCATTTGGACACCCACTGTGCAATTCCCTGAGAAGTAGTCTGTGTAATATAGGGGGAAATTAATATATTGGGCAGGTTGAATTTAACTTCAGACAAGAAAGTAGGGGGTTAGGATTTCAAAAAAATGCAGAGGGGTTTAAGTGAAAGTGATAGATCTGATCCTCTAAATCCCAATATGTATCAAATCCTGCTGTCTTTTCTGGCTAAACTAAGTGATAAAAAGTAGTATAGTCATTGGAAGTTGCAATTTTCTATAAGAATGAGCCTTTAAAAATACCGATAATTGTAGTCCTATACTGACATTCATCAAAGTACTAGAATATGAATTAAACCACATGCATAAAAATAGGATTTTATGCATCTGAAAACAGGAAACAAACATACTGAGAATGAATGCTTGTGTTCCATTCTTTCATACTTGCATATATAATATTGAGTAAGGCAGAGAGAGGAAGATAGCTGATGTGCTTGAATGGTTTAGAAATAACCTGTGTCCTGCATGTGCAAAATCTGTGAATTAAATATTTATTTTTATGAGCAGACTTTTCATCCTCCAGTTCTTCTCAATCTTGTTCTATATTCAAAGTACTATATTTATTCAGGCTATTTTGAATGTTTTCAGATCTGTTCTAACTTCAGAATATTATGAATCAATGTATGTTTCAACTCTCAGTGAGTTGAACACTCAGAGAAAACCACTGGCCAACCATTGCTTACTTCATCTGGCCAGTTGCTGAACATAGAGAATTGTTAGCCAATAAGGTGTCCCTTGTAATTGAGGGTCTGTTCCCATTTCCTCCATTAACTCTTTTAACTTACCACACCTTAAGTGTACAATATGAATTCAAGCCATCAAGATAACCAAGACAAGAGATTTTAAAGGAAGCACAAGTCATGCCTAGATATTGAATTTCTGATGTAGGTATATGATGTTAAATTAATCTCTGGGGAGAGTTGAGATTGTGCTAAAGATTGAAGAAATGAATAGACTGATTCTTTACATTTCTGGATAAGGACAGGATGAGAGATTGCCCACATGTGCTTTAGATGGCTGCTCCTTGTGAGGAGATTGCAAGCCAACAGTCTCCCACATGTTTGAGTGCTGGGAGAAATGGGGCAGAGCTTTTTAAATGACACTAAGTTTGCTACCCTCATTTCTGATCACTTTTGGAAATTGTGCTTGTCTAACATCTTAATGGTATTAGAAATCTTTGGAATTATAGGTCTGAAAAGCCACCTGATAAGCTGTCTTTATTTCTGAACAAAAGAAAAATTAACTGTATTTTTTTAACTTAAAAAAAAAAACCCTAAATTTGAAATAAATGGCAAAAAACTAAATCAGATTTTGAACCAAGAAAGTTAAAAATGAATTAAGAGCTCAGAAAAATTATTGAAACTTTTAGTGTAAGATTTAGTGTAAGACCGTATAAAATAGGCAGCTTTACAGTAGACTTATTTTGTCAGTTGTAAATCGTTAACAGAAATTAGAGACGTTGTTATTTAAATTGGACACTAGAAGAGACTAAAGGCTCCAGGCAACAAGAAAAAAAAAACCCTGCCTTTGGTTTAGCACAGGGGCTTCAAACTCACATCGGTACAGCAGTGTCACATGTTGTATTGGGACATTTTTTCCTCTTTGCTAAACTGGGCAGAGGCGGGGCCAGTACATGACGCCATGAGTTTGACATGCCTGGTTTAGATTAAGATTGGGATTTACAAAATGACACAAATTATGACCAGTAGAAATGCAGACGTTGTGGGGAAAATAGGAGAAAGGAATATGTTTGCTACTTTGAGTTACTTATGGAAATAATAAAGGTGGAATAAAACAAAATCTGATACATTAATACATAGAAATTAGTAGACACAATATCAATATTATCAGTAATTATATCTACTTCTATGAATAGTCTATTTCTCAAGAAAGTTATGGATGGCAGATGTGAAACAAAATTTGCTTGATGGAGAAATTGTAAAATCAAAAATATTGGATTTAAGAAAGTGAATTATAAAACAGAGAGGCATTTAAAGCGTAAATATTACTTACAGACTTAAGTGGTGATATAAAAATTATCCAGAGCAAAATGAACTGTCTTTTTTATTTTGGATGAGGTAAAGTAAGATTTTCCATTGTTTCAATAATGTCATGGTGGGGGCTTTGAATAGAAGGCAAAAATAATTGTTGATGAAGTAGTTCCCTGTTTATGAGCATGTAAGAATGCTGTGAAAGAGGAAATAGAGTCTGGTGTGTAGACATTTCCCCCGGTTGGTTTGCTGACCCTTGTAATTTTTCAGAGGCAGGATAGCCACAGACATATCCCGCTCCTAACTATAGAGTCAGTCATGGGATTATACCGGATGTGCTCAGTTTCCTTTTAGAAATAACTAAGCAGTTGTACTCAGTGTAATATAATTTCACAATCAATGGACAACTTGACAGTTTTATCCTGAAGAACATTGTATTTTATGAATAGCTCATCTAATGTTTGATATCAGGTTCAGACTTATCTTTTTGCATTAAATAAAGAGAAAAGAGCTCAGGAAAATGGGATGGGTTTTTTTGGTCTTGGGGCACTGATGAATATACATAACTTTTAATATGTGATTCAGGCATGGAATTACTATTTTGCAATATGTTTTACAGAAAGGTTTCAAAACCTTTAAGTAATTACTACATGAATTTTGCTTGCCTCAATCTTAGTTATATTTTCCCAGTTCTCAGTGCTACATGAAGATTAATATAGCTTAATAAAGACTGTATAATGTATTCTATAAATAATAAAGGAACAACAGATTGGATAAAGCAATAGCTGTATACATTTATTTATTTGTAGGTCAGACCTCGTTTATTTTCTGCATCTATATGTCCAAGAAATAGAAAAATATCTTTAAAAAATATATGAAAATGCAATCCATAAAAATACATGAATACTCTTCATCTATTATGAAGAGCCAGTATTAGAGAAGAATACATGAAAATGCATTTTTATAACTGGAGACAATCTTGAAAATAATCTTGCATACAGATGCTTACGAAAATTTCAAATGTTTTGATTTTATTTCAAATGGTTTTTAAAACAGGGTCAGATCTCCAAGAAAATAATGAATATGTCTGTACAAAAATATTTCCTGTTATATGATATTTTTAATAGGGATGGTTCTCCTACACATATTTATATTAATTTTTAGATTGTGCCTGTACATTTGAAAGAGCTAAGAGCTTCCCAAATGAGCATTAAACTCAATAATATTTATGGAAATTGGAATAGAGAGAAAGGTAACATTTTGGATTCTTGCTATTCTTTTAAATGTTTATAATTCTAATGCTGTCTCAGTGCAAAATATTACAAATGCAATTAATGTTTTACAAATTTATAAATACAACTATATATTATGTAGTATAATGCTATATAATAGAGGAAAAGAATACACACATGCATCTGCTAATGTTTGTGTATGTGTATATGTACGTACATTTATATAGATTGTACATAGAGATTTCTAACAAATGTACTTGCAATGACTTTCATATTTTAAAGGCAAAATTTTACCCTATTCAGTCATTTCCAACTCTAGGGGGCAATGCTCACCTCCATTTCTTAGTTGAGAGAGTCAGCATTGTCTGAAGGAGATTTCTGCGGTCATATGGCTCGCATGACTGAAGTGCATGGAACACTGTTATCTTCCCACCATCGTTGTACCTATTTATCTACTCACATTTGCAATGGGTTTGAATTGCTAAGTGGGCAGGATCTGGAATAAGTAGCCAAAATTCACAGAAGCTTTTGCACAGAACTAAGGTCTTGAATCCAGACTTTCAGCCTTCCAACCAACAAGTTCAGCATCTTTAACCACTAAGCCACCTCATCCCTCATACTTTTAGTAGCCCCCTATTTTACCAATGAGCACAAAGCATTATTGACCAGGTATGTATGTGATGATGATCTTTAATAGCCAATAATTGCCCTTTTAGGCCCTTCCAGGAAGCCAACAAGCATGGTATGATAATGACTCATTCAGGAGTTTTGCTCTACTAGTAGACAGAGAAAAACCTGTTTCTGTACTATAAAATCTTAAGTCTGCTAACTGACATGAAGCAGCCCATGGAAACATAAGTTACTGAAACAAATGGTCTATTTGGAAGATCTTGGCCACAAGTCTTAAATTGGTATGATGTTTACTGCAATCTCTACTGCTTTTTCTACTTAGCAGTTTTGTCTGGTCACTATGATAATTACATTCTTCCAATGTTGGAAACTTAATCTTTGGCTTTTATATTGGAGACACATGCAGTTACACATAGAAATGCAAGAACATTCCATTACATAGAGTTATGCGTATGCCTATATTTTCAAGAAATATCAAAATAACTATTTCTTCTTTTCCATTTCATTCCCATCAAGTGCATTGAATTACCGTGCAGATGAAGAAAACAAATTAAGCTGTAAATGAGTCAGGTCATTTAACACTTGTATAAGCCTAGATTTGTCAAATGTTCTTATATTGATATGAGACTGAACTAAAAATTGACTTTCAAAAAAAATCAGAAAATGTTTTTTTTTCCCCAAAAAGGGGCTGTGTTTTATAGCTTGAGCAGCTGCATAAGATACAAAAGTTAAAATTCATTCCCCTTCACTCCATTTCAGCAAGGGTATGGTGGACATGCCAGATGTCACTGCCTGTCAAATACCCCCCTCTTTCTTGAAGTAGGTCTTACCTGTATTTGCAGCTAGTATCTCACAGCTAGAGGAGGACAACCAGGAATTAAACACTGCATTGTAAGCAAATAACACAACACCTGAATACACATGCCCTCATCACAGCTACAGCCAATGCTGAGGCCCAGCTGTCCATTGTAATTATTGGTAGAGATTCCAGCTGTGTGAGTTGTTTTGATTTGGTGTTTTTAAGCACTAATATTTGCAGCAGGGAAAAAACTGAGTAAGGGCTCACACCACAGTCAGTGCTAGTTAGAAGTTGATTGACTGAAAGCTCTGTGTGACAATCTGTGCCCAGAAAACTGAATACATTAACATGGCACCTCATCTCTACCACCTATCTCCTCACAGTGTGTCTCCAGAGCTGTGGCTTCTTTTTATTTTTATTCTTTGCAGACTAAAATGTTAGCACAGTGAACAGGCTACAGAGCTAATATTTGCCACTCTCAGTAGAATTAGGCTGGCTTCATGCATCACCATCTCAGTTGTCAAAACATTTTTATCTGCTGATATAAGCCATAAAATGCATTCAGGAGGATTTTCACCTCTCAGATTTAATTGGCTGCATTCTGAATGTCAGCAACCTACAAAGAGCCATGTTATATAACCAGCTAAGAAGTGACCACTGAATTTATTTGCTCAGGATAAACTTTTACAGGTTGACAAGATTCCACAATCTGAAATTATGATTCCCCCAGGGAAGTAAAAGACAAGAATGCACAATAATAAAAATTCTTTTCCACAACATATTGATGTTACTCTTACTTTTCTCATCCTACACGTCTCCTTAGCCATGACTGGCAGCTTTTATTCAGTTAAACATGTCATATAACTAGCACAGCTGCCATTTTCAATTAGTACTAACTAGAAGCTATCAAATTCCAACGAATGTCAACTGGAAATGGTGGAAACTCCCATTTTGATGGTGTAAAATATGCCCCTTCATGGTTAGGACATCTGTATATGTGATCACATGAAATATAGCAACAGCACTTAGACTTATATACCACTTCATAGTGCTTTATAGTCCTCTTTAAATAGTTTCCAGAGTCAACATATTGCCCACAGCAATCTGGGTGCTAACTTTACTGACGATGGAAGGTTGAAAGGCTTATTCAACCTTGAGCTAGTCCAGATCAAACTCCTGGCAGTGAGCAGAGTCAGCCTGTAATATTGTGTCATAACCACTATAATAAATATTGCTGATTTGTTTTCAGTTGAGGCACTGAAAAAAACCCCTCATTAAATAGCATTTTAGATGCCACACTGGTCACACTGCAGAAACACAGGAGCTCATTTGTGATTCAGCTCCTGAGTTAAGAATGAGGACATACTATAGTTTTTATAATAATAAAATGTATCTAATTTGAAAATCACAAATTTTCTTGGCTGTGCCTTTGTGATTTCAGTTTTGTGTGCAGCTTTCTGGATTTCTTTTAATTCCTCTATTTGGAAAAAGTATACATAGCAATGAATTTAAATATAAAGATTAAAAATCAGACATGATCATGAGGGTTTTTTAAAAAACATTTTTTTTTCATTTTTTATTCTTAGTTTGTAATCATAACATTGGATAGCCCATTAAAAACAAAACAAATGGATAAAAAGGAACAAAGACAAGACTGAGGAAAATAAAATTTGATAGGAATTGACCGTTTTATTAAAGCAAAAAGCATTTCTCTCATTGCTAGTTGCTCTCTTTCTACTTATTTTCTATTGATCCTGTGTTCTAATTTTGAATTATGTCACTTTTACCCTTGAAATAAGGATGTGGGTTACTGTCTAGCCCATTGCTTCAGATGATTATTTAATTCTAATGCATATTAGGGTGTTTTCCTTTAAATTGCAAATGATGGAACTTTTTGTTTTGGAAAATAGCACACTGACATCTGAAAACTGTGCCACAGAAATCACTGAACTATTTTAAGATGTAGGTGATGCTGCATTCAGGGAGAATGTGCCAATCTTCCTCTGTTATTATTGAGTATCCTGTAATCATGAAAGGACATCCTTAAAAAAGAGAGGGCTAAAAATGAATAATAGAAAGGTCATGAAGCATTCATTTTAAATTATTGTATTAGAAATGGTTAAGAGTACCATTTTAAAAGAATAGAATTAAACACAAAGCTCAGTTTTACCATTTAGTGGATTGAAATGCTTAGATTATAATCTGAAAAATAATTATTTTAGAAATACAATGCTCATGATTGCTTTCTGGGATGTAAAATCCTCAGTGTTGTCATTGCTTGCCAGCACAGCAAGTTTCCTTCCTCAAAAGGAAATTAAGAAACCCTCATTTATGATAAGACTCCTTCCCATTGTTGCTTTGCTGCCTGTGTTGTTAGCTTATTTCTGACATAATAATGTCACAGAGCAGTAGAAAGGCACAGTAGAAAGGATACAATAAAGTCACGTGACAGCTCAGTCGGGTCCCTGAGGGAGAGGCTTACAAACTCTCATGTTTTAGTTCCGATATTCAGATTTTTGAAGCCCACTCTTAGGTCAACAGGGTTATACATTTCAGTGAGAGACTAATCCCAGATGGTTGTCTTTGAATCCAGATGAATTAACAAGTCTTGCACTAATGTTATTTGAAAACAATATCCTAAGAGAGAAGTATTGCTGAATTTGGATTGGATTTGAACTCCTCAGCCTATTTTAATTATCACCTTTTAAAAAACCTAGACTTCACCACTGGTGAAATGGAAAGTTAGTTTTCTTAGATGTGCTAACGGTACTTACTGAGGTAAATGTGGAAAAGAGATAGATAGATAGATACATAGATAGATAGATAGATAGATAGATAGATAGATAGATAGATAGATAGATATACAGATATAGATATGTAGATATG
>BHFT01020899.1:0-12537 GCA_004320025.1 Laticauda laticaudata
ATTGAGTAGAGTTATGATTCAAACTTTGTATGCAATTTTTACGCTGCTGAGAGTGTTGTAAGTATCTGGTATATAGTCTGGTATATAGTATAAGTCAATCGTAAATAGTTTAAATTGAAGGAAACTTCTTCCTTTTGCGCGAGGTTAGCTGGATCGTTGGATTTCTCTTCTTTGTGTATTTCTTCTCATCTTCTGTTCCATATTGTTGTGTTACTCGTGTGTACAGTCAGCCTATAAAGCAACTATGCTTTCAGAGTCCTGACATTCTGCTGCAGTCTTTTACTGTTCCGCTGGTAACCTATAGTAGTTACTATACTTGTAAAAGAAGGCTAGTTACTTGGCTAATCATCTCTTAGGGCTCTTCCCGGGAAACGCTTGACATCCTTCTTCGATTTTGGCAGGGCTAAAGTCTATCTATGAGTGTTTCTCGTTACTTATTAAAAGGCTATGTTTCGAGGTTGCTTCTCCTGTGCATTGTCCCGCTTTGGACAGCATCAGTCTGGCCCGTGTACGTATTGTTCGAGACGACGCGACATTTTCAGGTGGGGAGCTAAGGCTCTCGCTGAGTGTCACTCTTCTGATGGCCGTTCGTCTCTTGCTCTTTCGCAGGCAGAATCGTGTGTGACATGACCGGGTTTACGCATCGCCTTCTCAGCTCGAACGCTGAGGGCTATGTGTCAGACCGTATGATGTGACTGGGATGCGTACTATGATGCGCTCTATATCTCGCGGTAATTACTCTCGAATAGATTTTCGTGTGTCTTGAATGGTGGGTGTGGTGTGTGGTTGTGTTTTGTGTCATCGTGTGGTTGGATGATCTCTAGTTTACTGGTCGGTCTTTCTACTGTGGCTAATGCTCTCCGTCCCATGTTTCGGCTGCTTTGGGTAACCCTCAGTTACTTACTTCTCTTGTCACAGCTTACTACCTATGCGCTGAGTTCGAATCATGTGATGCCCCTAATATTGGAGCACAATACGAGTTCGCGCGCGGTGATGTGTTTTCCTTGCCTTGGAAAAACGCTAACTTTGTAGTCGACGGAACAGTCTATTAACTAACATTATGTAGCTCTACAGACGGTGTGTGCTAGTCTCTGCCTCTTACGAAGCCAGTCCTGACCACACCTACACTTGTGGAAACACTCTCTTTGATTCTTATTGCACACTATTACAGTTTTCTCATGTCTGCATGGGTCATCCGAATCTGTGGTGACTACAAGGCGTACCCGAATCCACGCACTACACAGAGCGGCATTCCCGGTGCGCAGTAGTACCAAGCATTTGCACATTCCCTGGGGGGAGGAAAAAATCTTTCCGCCAAACCACGCTGGCACAAGCATACCAACAAGCATCGCGCAGTAGACGCCCCGAAAACAGCGGAGGCACAGACTAAGTTACACACAAGGGGCATGTCAGATGCAAGATGACTCCAATTTTCGGAGTCAGTGTGGCACCAGGCGTTTTTTCAAAGCCTCATGAACCGCGCTCCTAAATGGCATGCACCAAGGAGTCGGTACGCGTACTGTCGAGCGACGTCCTAATCTCAGCAAAGAAATGGAAATGCAACTCAACAGACATTTAGAAACGGTAGCTAACGCAAATTCAGGGAAGCTGGACTAAAAAGTAAAAAAGAAAAGTTTTGCTGCCGTGGCATAAAAAGAGCGTCGAAATTTCTGGGTTTATTTAATAGAGCGGCGAGGGTAATAAACACCCCACCGAAAAGAAAACCAAAGCCGAGTAATAACGCACGCACAACGCAAAGAACAAAAAGCGAGATACAGGCTATTCCTTGGGCCTAATAAATTTTTACCAACGTGGTTCCCTACCAAATAAGGCCACAATAGCAGAAAACCCGCTACACGGCGGTTACTGGACAAAAAAGCAAGTTGGACTTGGGGGCACAAAGAAAGAAAAGCCTTTCCAACAAATAACAGATTGCTAACGCTCGAATACCGTTCTGCATGCGCAATTTCAAGGCGACACTTTAACCACTGAGAGTGACCTGCGATGCATCACCGTTTGGAGTCGGAAGCGCATCGCGTTTGAGGCCACGCAACTTCGCGGACGGAAGAGAGGCACCCGTTTGCATAGCTGCTGCAAAAACTGCTGTCAAAAGAGCCGAGCGGACTAGCCAACTGGAGCAGGAGAGGGCCTAGCAATGTCCGCTGGGTAAGCGTTTTCATGAATACCGTGTACGGGCGGGTTTTTTCCAAAAATTATCACAGACCGACAAACCGCTAGCTTGAATTTTGGGGCGGGAAACAAGCCCAGCCACGCAAACATGCCTGTCCCCAAGAATGACTAGGTGGTCGAGTTCCTTTAGGGCAGCGCGTAACTCATACACGCCTAATAGCACCGGCGCAGGGAAAGCAAATTTCCCGCATGCGGATCGCTTTGAAGCAGGAGCAGGCCTTGCAGCAAAACGGAAAGAAGACCCGGCACCAAACTGATGACTGCCCTACAGATTAGAGACCTGGCCCCGTCTACGCCATGCATCCGTGAACGATGTCGCCAGGCCACGGCAAAAGACCCCACTGACCGCTCCAGAATAGCTTAACTGGGTAGGTAGAGGCCTGGCCGAAAATCAAAAAAACGCGAGACTTTTGAAAACCTTTGCGCGCACCGACAAACCAAACTATCTATAGAGACAGGGATGTCTACTGTGGGTGAGCGGGTAGTTATCGCAAAACAAATTACAAAACCAAGGTTCTGAGCATGCTGCATAGAGGGGAACCTGCGGGAATTGTTAAAATGAAAAGGCCTTGCAAGGAGCTATGTCCTTTGGTGGCCGGGGCATTGACAATGGACATTGAAGTATTTGTGGTCCACCGTCGTGCAGACAAATGCCAGAGAGCCAGAGCGCCATCTCCCCGCAAAAATCACCTATAGAGGGACTGGCGAAAGCTTTCGCAAGGGGCCCCTGGTCGGCGATCTATAAGTTCGATTTTTGGCGGAAGCCCCAACAAGGGACACACTGTTTCTGAGTTGTCGTGGACGCATACTCCAAATTGGGCTAGAGGTAAAAAATTATGCCAATCACGACAACAGAATGGTAATAAGGGAACTAGAAACACAAACTATTTTGCAACGCGCATGGGCCTGGCCGGAGCGTAGCTAGTGTCCGATAATGGAGTGCGCGTCAAACTAACAAGCCTACCTAATTCGAGGTGGGAACCAATACCTTAGCCTCGACCTGGGTATAAGAGACATGCCGGCTCAGACAGTGCCGGCCCATCCGGCGGCAAACGGTAGGGCTGAAAGATGGTCAGGTTTTTACAAGGAGGGGCTTGGGAAAGGATGGAGCACCTGGGGACGTCCAAGCAAAATAAACAGGCCTAGCTCAGCCCGCCCAACATATAACACTAGAGTAGCCGGACAAAACAACAAAACCCCATCAGACTACTGATGGGGAGGAAACTCCGAGATCGCAGCTAGATCGGCTAAACACCGCAACTTCGAGCAGCCAGAAAACACCCGCTGACTCCTCTACACGATTGCACGAGTTTTCAAAATTGGCGATCTGGTATATGCAAAAAATTTTAACGGGAGAGGCGCGCATTGTGGGTACCGGGAGACAAATCAACAGTAGCCTAAGCAGGCCCAAATCATAGCCGATTAACGGTAAGACGATGGCAGGGAGTGGAAGCGGTCACCACATCGAGCCAGCTCCGGTCCGGCAGAAACTTAGAAAGGAACGGATAAAACACAAACCAAACAACGAACAAAAAATGACGAAAATTTCAAACGCAAAGAGGGGGGGGAAACACGAAAAATAAATAAAGAACCATTTAAAAACAATGCCGAAAAAACAAAACCCAGATCAAAGAGCAAAAATGGAGACTGTCACTGGTTTGGAGAAAGTTTGCGTGAAGAATGCGCACCCGAAGGAGGCCAGGGCCAAGGCCGGCTCACCTGGCCGGAGGAAACGGGAGGGAGCGGCGAAGCGCGCCGGCGCCAGCAACTCAGGTGGGCGGCATGAGCAGGCCTCACCGCTTCCAGAACGGTTCGCTAGAGAGAAGCGCGGCAGGAAACAAGCAACACCATCCGAAGCCGGTCGGGACCGTGGGCACGACAAATGAACCGCGCGAGAGTGCCAGTCCGAGTCAGAAGAAGCCGCCGCCTACTTACGAGAGCTACGTCGATCAGACGTAGGACGCAAAGCCAAGAGGGGAGGGGTGTTTCCTGTATGCAATAACCGGCTTCAATTAATACAGTTCCGATTGGCTACTGAGAACGAAAAACCGCGGGAAGGCGGCGAAGAATCAAAACAACCCGTGCATTGCTGCAAGCGGCGGCCCGCCGGAAAAATGTATAAAAGAGCCGGCGCGGGCTTGAGCAGATGTTGTCCTAATCTACATCCTGGCTTACAATAAAGACTTTGCTGTTGGAACCCGGTCTACCTCGTGTTTTTCCGGACAAAACAGGTACTTTGTGTGGAGTGACCATTCAAAGTTACAATGGCACTGAAAAAAGTGACTTATGACCATTTTTCACACTTTCAACTGTTGCAGCATCCCCACAGTCGTGAGAGGCCAGGCAAGGAGATGCATGCCTCTATGTGAGTGATATTGAGTTGGCCATGCCCAGCCAGTCACATGACCACCAAGCCACACCCACCAACTAAGCCACACTCACAGAACCGGTTGTTAAAAAATTTGAATCCCACCCCTGCCTACAGCACTATCAGACAACAACATCTGTTTATCTCAGGTTCTTGGAAGGACTAAACAGGTGGATAAAATGCCAAATCTAGTCTAAATATCTGGTTAACTGTACAACCAATCATAACAAATAATATAGTAAACTTATATGACACTCTTCAGAAACCTTTAACAAGGCTACAAAATTCCTATTAATAACTTCAGTTATTAGAAACCATCTGGTTCCTCTCACATGCTATTAATCGTTGGCTGCTAATTGCTTTAGGATTTTTCCACAAGTTTAAAATATATTTTTATAGTTGTTGTATCCATGCTAATCTTTTACTGTGCTTTGAACACATAAATATTTTGTTATATTCATAGCCCAACTTGACTCTCAATGACTTCAGACAACTCACAACAATCAAAGAAATTAAAATCAATAAAGTAACAAAAAAATAAAGAAAAGGTTTGCAATGTAAATGTTTTATTCAAAGCCAACATAGCAAAGAACTTTTTCTTATGTCTGATTTCACCACAAACAGAATCGTCCTTTCCTTGTCTCATTTTCTTGCACCCTTGTATATTAATTGCTGCTCTGCTGTAGCAGATATAGTAGATAATGTTTTTTCTCCCCCTGTTCTATTCATCCGCTGAAGACATTACACATACAGATGCTAATATAGAAGCCAGTTCTCAAATACATGATTAAAAAGCAGCAGATTCACTTTCCTGAGCTCCAGAGATCCAGGAGGTTTTAACCCTCCTTAAAAATTATTGCTTTTGATTAATCTGGAAATCATGTTCTCTTATAAGGAATGTCCAGATCTTTTATTTTTTGTTAGAAGAAAATCAAACACACAGTGCTAATTCCCCTAACCAAAGTGCCACAGAACCAGAAGGTTAGCAAATCAAATATAATTTGTCTGAGCATCTGCTAACTAGAGTTAGAACTAATAATTTTCAGTCTTTATACTGTAGTTATTTCTTATTTGGGTTTTACCCCCGTCTTGGAAATGCCATATATTCCAGTTACGTGGGTGGCTGAAAGAAAAGAATGTGATAATGTTTGCATTATCATTGTTAATAAAGGGCTTCCACTTTTATTTTCATCAAAATAAAATTTTCATTTTAAAGGGCTTTCACTTTTATTTTCATCAAAATTTAATTTTCATTTTATTTTCCACTTTTATTTTCATTTATTTTCATTATTTTTATATTTCATCCCTTCCATTTAACCACCTAAATCAGTGGTGTCAAACACAAGCTCCACAGGTTGGATCCGGCCCACGATGTGGTCAGAACCAGCCTACAGGACCATCCTGGAAAATGTAAAGGATCAGCCCACATCGCTATAGCCTGGCTTCCACACACCACTTCAGTTCAATCTACCTGGCTTGCTTCAGCCTGGTCTACCCAATGTGAAGAGAAAACATGGGACCAGTGTGTCTTCGGCCCGGTCTACCCAGTGCGAGGAGGAAACATGCCAGCAGTTTGGGGAATGGCAACAATCTGGCTATGCCTCCTCAGTTGGTCAAACCCATCCAGTCAGCCCTGCCCGCCTGCCCTCCCCTGAGATTAACCACAACCCTGATGCGGCCCTCAATGAAATTGAGTTTGACACCCATGCCCTAAATCAGTGGTAGTCAACCTGGTCCCTACTGCCCACTAGTGGCTGCTTCCGCTTTCATGGTGGGCAGTAGGGGTTTTGTCCCTTACTTTATAAATCACCATTACTGTGGAACCGGTGAGTGGTTAGAGAAAACTTTACTACTAACAGAGATACAAAAGTGGGCGGTATAGAAAGGTGGACTACCCCTACCCTAAATGATTTAAAAACAACACCAAATTGCAGTCTTTTCAGTTGGTTTATTGAGTTGGGCTTTTTGCCCTGGACAAATTAGATAATTTCTTTTTTACATTTCTTTTTAATTTTAATTATGCAACACAATGAATCCAACCTATCCTTGTTATACAAAAATACATTTTACTTCATCATTTATAATCTCTTTATTAAAATATTAATTACTATTTAAATTAATCATAACTACTAGTATTTCAACCTTCTTTTCTATTATAACACCATTTATAAAATTTATTCCATGTTTTATAATATTTAGACTCTCCTTTGTCTTCAGATTAGATAATTTCTAAGGCTCTTTATATTCTATCATCCTAGGTATGTTTTTTCAGGATCTGAAAAAAAAAGTACTTGGAAAAACTCCACTTTTTATATCCCTTTGAGAAGAAAATCAAAGCCAAGGAATGTTCAAATGCAGAATGGAAAATTGCGATAAGTAGTGTGCTAATAAAAATTAGAGTTACAGTAGAGTTACCAATATAATATATATATAGCCTTGCTGTTTATAGATTTAAAACAGAAACTGGTAAACTTATGAAGGCCTCCATAACTCACTCACAATGGTAAGTACGCCCAGTATTTTCTGCTTACCATTAATAGGTGTGGAAGGGGCCCTCTAGAAATTTCTAGGCTGACAAATACTGAGATTGAGAGGCTTGGGGAAAGTATTTTTTTTTAAATCTCAAGTTAAAATTTTGTCTTTTCTGACATTCTTGACTAAGCTATGCTTCAACACGCACCAGAGAGCAGGAATAACAAGCAAGATCTATGTCTTAATATGATAAAAACTGTCAGAATCTTGTAATACTCAACTTAGATTGTCCTTAGTAAAAGAGATATTGTTTTCACAATTGAATGGGTTCAACTGAAATCTTAAGGAAGTTAGTACCATAGGCAGTGGTGGGATTCAAATTTTTTTACTACTGGTTCTGTGGGCATGGCTTGGTGGACATGGCAGGGGAAGGATTTTGTAAAATCTCCAATCAGAGGTTGTATTTGCCAGTTCTCCGAACTACTCAAAATTTCCACTACCAGTTCTCCATAACTGATCAGAACCTGCTTACTACCACCTCTGACCATAAATATTTCTGCTTGATGCTGACATTAGTCTTTCAAGCGGTTGTAGAAATTGCTGAAGTCTCAAGTTTCCTCATTGGGAAGGATCAGATTGGGTTTCAGCCTCTGAGTCTTTATGTAATAATATTATGTTCTTGTACAGAAGATTCTAAAATGAAGAAACGTATGGTTCTTTGGACTGCCTGATCCTAAGAGCATGACAAAAAATCATTATTGGTTTTTAAAATGAATTTTATCCATGGTTATGAACATACATTTTCTCTTCACTGCAACTGTTACCTTAGATGACTGTTTTTGAGTCAGTCTAGATTCTTTTGCTGAGCACTGCTGGAAAATAATTCTGATTAGATAGAATTTGTTCTGATAATCATCATAATTAGTACATAGTTATGCTTTGTAGACATTTTTTCAAGGGTACCACTTGTTGTCTCATTTGTGATGGAAATCTAAATTATGTGGATTGGTCTGTTGAGGTTTTCTGAATGTCCTTGCCTTGGGATGTGTAAACATAAGCTGCAGAGAAGAGCTACTGAAAATCAATAAGCAAATCAATAGATTTGCATGTCCCCAAATTAACAGGTTGCATAACACTTCTGTTTCAACATGTTCCTATGTTACTTTAATAAAAAGCAATAACTTGCCATTCTGTACTGTCTCTGTGATTGTTACAAATTAAGTGTTAACTAGCAATGCCTCTGCTATTGAGAGGAAGGGGAAAAAATCTCATGAACTGAAAATATAAATGCAAGAGTTCATTAGTGATTATTATGTACTGGTAAATTACAAGCAATAGAACTGGTCCCTTTATTTCTTTACTACTATCGGGTTAGACATATAATGATAATATGATACTTTTCAGATTCTAACTGGGACAGGCATTCATTATTTGTTAACAGATTGTCCCCTTGAACAAGGTTATAAACTAGCAGGGGAGTTTCTAAGCAAATTTAATCTGCATGACACAAGACAGTAAAAATAGTTTAAATTAGCAAATAACAAGAAAAGAATCCATGAGAGTATCAAGGGGGTTCTTAATGAGTATGAAAATATCTTATCAGGAGAGGAATGCAAAACTAAAGTTAGCAAATAAAACTGAAAATTTCCTTCACTGCATTTGCAATAACATATTGGTGAATGATTAAAAAGATAAAGAATAAAAAAATAGTACTGTGCTATTTGCACAGAACTGAACTGACCACTTTTACAAAGGATTTCTCTCCACTTCCATTATTTATTGTGTCCCAAAGGTGCTTTTTTCAAAGGCAACTGGACTTTCTGGTTTTTCTTTGAAGACGTTTCGCTTCTCATCCAAGAACCTTCTTCAGCTCAGAGCAGAAGAAGCTTCTTGGATAAGAAGCAAAACATCTTCAAAAGAAAAACTAGAAAGTCCAGTTGCCTCTTGAAAAAAAATCATCTTTGGGACAACCATGACCTGGATGAATGAACATCTCCATAGACATTATTTATTTTTGTTTCCCTATTTCCTGTCTTCTTGAAACAGTCCTGATTTAATCATTGTTCTGAACTGTTGGATCAGTTTCAGCATTTACCTGATTTTCTTTCTCATTTTTCTATGAGTTATCTGCATAAAATTCACTGCAATTTAAAGTCCAAAAGTTTCCACTTCTTATGATAAAAAGCTGAATTGTAAGTTGCAAAGATGAATAAGGCGATGAGAAAAAAATCAGTTTAATCACTAAACAAAATCAACTTTCTGAATTGCATGGAAAAGTGGAATGGAATCATGGAATGGAATCCGATTCCTCCAAATCAATGTACGGTTTCAACAATTCAGTGCTGAATTGTTATTTTTGTACAAATTGGTTCAGAAATTTGATTTAAATGTCCACATTTGAATCAAAAGTGGTCTGATTTGCAGAGTGTCAAAATTAAATTCAAAACACTATGGTCACCAGTGAAGTAAGTAGAGCAGAGATTAAATTGAACAACTTACCTAGGTGAAACCCACTTAAAATCTTCTTTTGTAAGTCTTTTTTTCCTGACTGATATTGTTGGAATGGCTGTCAAAGGTAACAATTTTAAAATGAGACAATTATCAATATAATTATTACATAATTATACAATATACAATATTGTATTATATACAATATAATTAAACATAATTATTTTGGTAAGTTTCCAACACACTGCAAGAAAAAAAATGGTTTTACTTTATCATGGTAATCGATCTCTCAGATTAAACTATTTAGAAACTGACCATTCTCCTAAGTTTCATAAACTATTGCCAGATTGTAATGAATTGAAATGCTGTTGAGCTTATCTGCATAGTCATTATACTAAATTAAAAGAAAAAAATCTATTTAGGAAAAGCTGTAATATACATGTTACATGTTTTTCTTACCAAAATTCTAATGTTGAGTAAACAACTCTGGTGACCCAGTTAACTCTACTGAAACATGTAGCTTCCTCTTGATTTCAACATCATTAGTTCTTTCATCATGGCTGGCATCTCTGCATGAAGCAAATTTGTGAGCCAGTTGCCTCTAGATCTCTTCTGCTTGGTTTAATTGTGAGTGAGATACCATAAACCTCCTGAAGATGTTCAAAATTTTGGAGCACATCAGGTGGTGTTGAAATAAAATGAAGCAAAATGTTGAATTTCTCCTACTGAATTATCTACATTTGTAAATGCAGACACAATTTTCTCAAAATGACTTGAAAAGATGACATTTAGCTTTTTTGAAGGAATAGGTTTGTAGAAATACTATCTTTTTCTTAGGTACTGGCACCAAACTAACTTGCATAGATGTCTATACTTTCTGACAAGCAAATCCTAGTTAATATTTGTCCTTTTTCTCAGGGAAAAAAAATCTTGTTAATATTAAGAGCATTTGAAATTTAAATTATAGATAAACAGCTAAAAGCTGATTTAGAGTTATCTGTAACTGCTTCAGCATACCTACTCTGAGAAGGGATTGATGGATACACATAGGTAGCAGGTGACTGCAGATTGATCAACACAAACACCTCCCAAATCCCAACTGTGCAGAAGATGCATGTCCAACCTGCTGATAGGTTGATGTGTCTTCCTATTCTGTGTTTTGCTGTTTGAGTGCACTCTAGCCAAAACATAACATTTGCAGAAATATAAACGGAATACTTATGCAAGTGTTTTTCAATTGAAACTAATCTATCAGGGCAACCTGGTCTACCCAAATATGGGATGGAGCATACTGCTTCTGCTTTCACCTTTCAGCCCCCAAAGAGGAGCTTACGCAGGCAGTCACTTTCATGACAAACTATAAATATAAATTCAACATAAACACAACACCTATGCAACTGTCCCCAAACAACAGACACATTCTTTCCCTCACATGCAGTGCTGGACAAGTCTGTTCAACCTTTAAGGGATGTTCTTGCAAAATGTGCATTCTACATGAAAATCACATGAAGAGCAATTTTGTGGATTACCAATCAGGTCTGGAGAGCAGAATTAGTGTTCAATATGGCACAGCTGAAAAAGAAATGTTGCTTGAGCAAGTAGCAAAGTTCCATCTGACCACCATGATAGGTAAGTTTGCTGACACACCCTCTTATTTTTCAATTAGAGACACGATGCCAAGCATGTCTTAATAGATTTCAATGCTGACCGATGGGCAACACAGCTCATGTATTGCATTACTGTCTAAATTGAGGGCTGCCTTTGCCTCTTATATTTAGGAAATAATTTGATAGATGTGGGGTATGGAAAAGACCTGATAGGGCTCTTGTCACCTGGTCTTCCAGCAGAAGACTTTCAGCAGAATCTTCAAGCTCCAAGAAAACCCTTCGAGTAACTTATAGGACACACTACTAAGGAACTACACTGATAAACATAAATGAATGGAAAGTCAATTTCAGAGACAGCTGGACCTTTTCTAGAGCAAACTGGGCTCCTTCTAAAGCTTTAAATCCACTTAGAGATTTGAAAAAATGCAGATGGAGGCAGTTTTAAATGGATTTTCCCCAAAGCTCTCATTAAAAGGAAATTTCCAAGCCAGGGGAGGTGGAATAAAGGGAGAGAGATTATTACTTTGGAAGTGACAGCTTTAGCCTCAGCCAGAGAATGATTGCAGAGCTCCCACAGTGCTTGGGGACGGAAGCTGTGGATCTTTGCCATGAGTTTTCATTATTTTCTATTAGCTGATTGTCTCAGGAGCAGAAGTGCTAAAAATGTTTGTGACTGAAACATTTTTGCTGATGGACTCTATTTGTTGTAGCTGCTCTTGTTGTTTGGGGCTTAAATGTTCTAAACTATTATGTCTTTATTCAGTTTCAGCCTGAGAAGTCCCTGGGGCTATAAGCTCTACTATCCATTCTTTAGACCCTTTTTTTTTCTCCTGGCTAGTTAAGGCTTTCCAGGCAGTGAAGTGAGGTTGGATTCCAAGCTATGGCGGATGCTTTTCTTTCTGCTTGAAAAGAGGTGATGGTGCATCTTTCCTTGGATTCAGCAGTTGAGAAAACTTCAATGCAGTCTCCAACCTTCCATCTTTTTGGGTGATTGGCTGGCTCACAGATTCAAAGGCTGAATCCACCAGAGGAAACAAATTATCCGTAACCTTTCCAGCAGGATTTCAGTCTGGTGTATAGTACTGAAACAGTATTTCTTATACTTGTGGATCACTTTGGATATCACAGGATGTGGGTGGGACTGTTTCTCCTCAGTTTGTCTTCTTGACTGGAATACTGCAGTATGCTTCAATTGCTCCAGAATATCAGTTGTTGCGGACACTATTATGTGTATTTCCATTTTCCCATGTAACAACCATCAGACTGACTTTCTGGAAACTGCAGAAAATCATTGTTGTTCCAAATTAACATACTCCAAATAGGCTATTCCTGTTGGACAGGAATACCCGACGCTGATCGGTTACTTTTCTCGATGCTGATTGGCCAATAATAGCAAGCCTATGATTGGCCAATTCAAGTGGCAGGAAAAACAAGTAGCCGTCATTGGACACT